>JANHAO010021101.1:0-12627 GCA_026873985.1 Saraca asoca | reverse complement strand
TCAAATTCCAACGGATTTGGCTTGAATTCCAACGGAATTCCAACGGATTTGTTCCGTTGGAATTCCGGAAATTTCTTGTAGTGGGCTTAATTGGTTTATTTTCAATAGATCAATTCTAGGTGGCCTTGGATTTCTTGATGAAGACTTAGTTTAGACCTTGTTTAATCAAAATATAAAGGTATATGTTTATTATAATTTAGCTCAAATTTAGGAATCATTTTTGGAAGATTTGCCTCATGAGTTTGATTAAAAAAAACTTTTAAAATTTTTCACAAAAAAAATTTTAATATATTCTTAAATAATTTATCACATTTTTTAAACTTGAAAATATGTTTTTAAATTGAAATATAAGATTTGAAATGATTTTAAATGATCTTGAAATGAATTTACAAGATTAATTTCTCAAACTCTAGCCCCACGTTCCGATTTGAACTACACTTGCAATCATGATTGCACTTTCATGGCAAATACTAAAAAGTTTTCAAAATTTAGCAATCTGAATCAATATTTTAACTATGTTTTTACGATTTTGATTACAAGTCTCTCAAGGTGTCAGAAATTTTGCATTTTAAAGTAATCCAACTGATTGTTATGTTATGTTTCTACAATTTGAATCGAAGACTTTATAACTAATTTTTCACAATTATGATTGAAAATTTAAATTTTAAATTTGTGATTCTTGTCATAGTGTATAAAATTTTGAAATAACTGTCATTTATTGTGTGAAGTTCTTACTTGCTATAAATAACCATTTAATACACTTTTTTTTGCGAAACCCTGATATCTCAGAGATAAATACTATCCATTTCATTTGTGTTTCAATTCTTTCATTGATTTCTTCAATTTGGGATGGATTTGATTGAATCTATTATTTAGTGTTTCAATTTGTAATCCGAACCATTGAATTTTTGAAATTTCTTTATTTAACTTCAAAAACTATTGAGTTTTTTAGGATTAGTCATACTTAGGATAGAAAGAGTGGTTAATCTTTATTTTTCTTTTTTGAGTGAGATTCTTAAAGGGTGTTTCGATTATGAGTGAATAATCATTGTCAAGATTTCTCCTTATAACTATTTTAAACTTTGAATGACTAATTATTTAATAAATTCAAGATTGATTGAGAACTTGAAAGTGAATGTATGCACTGGAGATGAGTTTTTTTTTTTTAAGGTGGAATCACTATAAACTTACGTTTGAATCTCTCTATCATTATTCTTTTACTTTATGCACTTTATATTGTCGTAATTCATTATTATTCGTGTTGAAGTTAAATTTTTGATATTATGAATATTGATTTTCAAAAATCATTGTGTGAAGTTGTTTATTTCTTGTTTTCAAAAAACTTTGTTAGTTTTATAAAAAAGAGATTTTTGAAAAATGATTTCAAAAATATAAAATTCTAAAATCAATTTATCCCTCTTAATTGAATCCGCAACTACACCGTTGGATAAGTTAAATAGTGTGATCAATGCTTTTATTTAAAAAGTAATATAATATAAAAAAGTTACTTAATTGATGGATAATACAAATTTGATGGGAAGTTGGAAGAGAGGAAAAAAATAAATAAAATATAAATATAAAATAAAAAGGTTACTTAATTGATAAGAAATGTACACAAAGAAAGAAAAAAAAGTAAATATGGTTAAAAAAACAAAAATTAAAAGAAAAAAGAAATAATTAGAAAGAGGTTTATTAAAATAAATAGACTGAATTAAATTGGATGCTAATTTATAATTTCAATCAAATTACAAATTGAAAATCTTAATCAACACAAAAAGTTTCATGAAACTTCTAAATTGGTAATCACTAATAACAAAAAAAATTAATGGATCACGTAATTTGACAATCAAATTAGAAAACCTTCCACATCTTGGTTTATGTGATTTGCACATTTACCAACATGACAAGAGGAGTCTCACTTATTTCCCTTCTTTGAATTTCTCTTTCCAGTGATTGCTAAATTGAAATCATGTTGGATTTTTGTGTGGCATATAGAATTTAATTTCTGTATTTAATGTGACAAAAAGTACTAGAGGTCTAAAATAAAATAGTATGTACAAGGAAGACCAAATGAAACAATTTGTATATCATAGAATGAAAATTGTAATTGTCTAAAATAAATATACAAACAAGTATGTTCCTTTTATTCTTTTCAGTTTTCCATTTTAAGAGGCCGAAAGGACGGTGCTGGATATTGTGGGCATTCTCTAAAACCCACCGGAATAAGGAAGTCCATATTTCGGCATTATTGGGCTGGGCCTCTTCCTTATTGAACTTGTGGAAATAAAATTTTCAAGGCCCACTCATTGTTTTATGGAAAATGAAATTATGGTTTTGCACTTGAAAAAATTGAGAATATGCTTTTCACCAATAATATATATATTTATTTTTATATTTAATTTGCACGGGAAGAATATACATCAATTAACTTAGTGAGTGGAAATTTTTACAAATCGTTTGCCAGAATATTAATGCAAAAAGTTATATTCTTTATCCTATATTCTACTCTCAAAAGATAAAGAATCCAACTTAATTAAAATTAAGTTGGATTAATTATATAAATAGTGAACATAGGTGAGAATATTTTTTATATATTGATGCCGTACATTCGTACTAGCAAGTTGTTAGTGTATGGATATACTTTCGAAAGAGAAATTAAATTTGCACAAAAAATAAATTCGCATCCCTAATAATGCAATGCACTGACATTTATTATTATCTTTAATATATTTTTTTAATAAAATATAAATATTTTATTAAACTAAGGTTTAATATTATATCATTCCTAAAGTTATAAATCTTATAAATAATTCTTCTAAAATTTTCAAAAAACTGAAAGTGTTAAAATTTTAGTATGAAAAAAAAAAGTAAGTAACTCATCTATGACTATTTTTATCCTTTTTTTTATTTGAATTTCAATCAATTTGTGAATGAGCCTTTTTTTTTAAACTAAATTACTATCAATAGAAATTAAATTTTTAATATATTTAGGACATGACTGTAAATACTTTGAATAAATTATTGTTAAAATTTGGTTTGATTGCATTTGGGGAGGTAAGATATATGTATGTGTGTTTTTATATATTTTTTCTTTTACTATTTTGAGTTTATTATAGCCAAAAAAAAAAGTTAAAAAGAGTCCCACATTGCTAAATTTTCTCTTCATATTTCTTTAAATTGGTTTAATATTTATTTTTTAAAAATTTTAAAAGGGTTATACGTAGGATTTGGAATTTCATAGAATTATGTGATACCACACCTTGATTTAAACATATCTACATTTCACCCTTTTTTTAATATTTTAGATTTATATTTAAAATACTATTTATATGTATGTTAAGTAGATTATTATTTCTTTGGTGACCAAAAAATTGGTAGAAAAAATTATTGGGAAAAACACATATGATTAAAATAATTAGAGTATCATAATAACACAAACAATGTAATACAAAAAACCCCTAAACTCTAAGGAAAAAAAATCACATAGAAGAATATATTCATTATATCATCAAAATTATAAAATAATATATATAAAAATTTTCAATTCTAACCTCACAACTTCTTAACAACTATCTTTACATATCTCTTAAATAGAGTTCTCACATAACTCCTACAAACACTCACATTAAATCTCAATCGTAATTTTAAACTCTTGTCCATTATAAATATTTACAATCTAAAATATTTGATTGATAAATACTCGCAATCCTATTTTAACTCAAATTTTTAACTTAAGTAAAATGATAACCCATAAAAGAAAACTATTACTCATTGATAATGATTAGAATTTGGATTAAAATTAATGAAATAAGAGAAATCACCTCCTATTATTTTCATCATTTTCTGTGCGTGCTTGGGCAAGGAAAAAATTTGCTTTAGCTATATCAGCAAGTGCCTATGAAACCACTCTCCTGTATATAGAATTAAAAATGTTAATTCGGGGTTGAAAGTAACATATGAAAAACCCGGTACATGCCAAGCATCTTTCTTTCTATAGAACCCAAATATATATATTATATAAAATATGAATGATGAAAAATTCCAAATACTGACAAAAAATGAATTGAAGGATGAATGATGAAAACTCTGTGACAATGAAATCTGATCTTAATTGGCTTTATTCTTTACTAATCTGATTGAACTATAAGCAATTATCTAATAAGTGATACAATATGTTAATGGAGGATGCCTTTTTGTACTCAATATATGCATTGCTGGATGATGCTTCTCAAAACTTTAAGCAGAGAATTATGCCTGGCATTATTCGGTTCATAAAACTTCAAATCAAATGTCCTATATAATAATATATATATATAATGACATAATTAAAACCTTAAAATAGTAATAATAAGAGGACATTAAATTTTATAATTTTATTGTTAATGAAAATGCCATAATTTGTGGCTGAGAGTATCAGATTGTTATAAACCCTAAACTTTTTATAAAAAAAGGAAAAGGATGCTATCAAAAAAACAGGAGAGGAGAAAAGGAAAAGTGGAGAATATGATTCCCCAAAACATCTGTATCAATAAATCAAAGCGTAAATGTTAATTGCAAGGGCAGACGCAGGATTTTTTATTAGTGGAACTGGAATTATTTCCTAAAATGAAAAAATTTATAATTTGATCTCTAAATTTTCTACTTCCTTTCATTAGAGTCTATCTTTAAAGAATCTTTTCAATTTAATCCCTATCAAATTTTTAATTTAATTCTTCTATAATTTTTTTTTAGTATTACAATATATATTTAAAAAAATTGAGCGGGAGCTTGAGTCTAATTGGATCCCACATGGATCTGTCAAGGGTTAATTGATATCTTTTTATTTGTTGAATTAATCTTAAAGAATACAAAGAAGATCAAAGCCATAGATTATTATTCTCAAAACCATTTGTTTAGAACAAGGATTTGAATTGCCATCACTAAAACGGAACCTCTTTTGGACACAGCACGTACTCGTAAGAGATTATGATGGAGAATCTTAGATTTGCTACCTTGAACTATTATTTTGCTGTAACAATAAACAACTATTTATTATAATGACAAATTATTTTAGTTAATAGAAAATAGTAAGACATAAAATAAATTTAACTTAATATATTATCATTCTCGAGAATAATAAAGAGTAGTTTCTTTTGACTAATGGAATGATTTAGATGATAAAATTTGTTGATCTTTCTTAAATGTAGCAGAAGAAATCAAAGAGCATTAAAATACCTATTGATTCGGAGATCCAATATATGAAAAGAAGCATATTCTAGTATTCTATGGTTATGGAATTGCTTTTTGAAAGTTGTTTCCGTGGTTTGGGTTCTTTCTCGAGTCTTCTTATCTTATCAAATGGAAGTTGTGAAGATTCTTTCTTCAGGTCCCAATCCTCCTTAATTTCTTAATTTTTCAAGGCGGTTTTAATTTCAAATTCCTCTGTTTGACCTTTGAGCTGATTTCTATTTTGTTTTGTATATATTGTTTCTTCTGGTTGCTATTTAGTCTCTTGTTTCAAGCTTTGAATGAAATTTGTTTGGTTGGAAAAGACAGACAGAAAAAAAAAATTTATCTCCTTTACTTTTAATAAAATTATGCAGTGTTCTTTTTTATAATTATAAAATTTATTCAAATTTTCTTTAAAATACAAAAAAATATGACTCTTAAATTTAATTTTAAATTTTTTATCAAGATATCATAAGAAAATATAATTATATCAATCAAATTTAATAATATATAATGGTTTGTGATTAAAAATACATTTTGATTAAGTTTAAATAATTAAAATATGATTAATAAAAAAATCAAATTTTAATATAAATATAATACTATTTTAATTGTTTGAACATAATCAAAATATATTTTTTAATTATAAAATATTAAAAATATTTTATATTATTTAATTTAAATATATAATCATTTTATTATTATTTTATTAAAAAAATTTAAATTTAAATTTAAATATAATATTTTTTTATGTTTCAAACAAAGTTTATATAAGTTTTGAATCACAAGGAAATACAGTCGAATAATTTTATTAAAACTAAAAAAAAAAATAAGGCCATTTTTCTTAAGAAATTTCTATAAAAAAAAAAGCTGTTTTCCTTGAATTCTGACGCAGGCCTACGTATTCTTATTCTAATTTTCTTATAGCAAAAACAAAAATAAAACATCTTCCAGAAAGTCTAATCTCTTAAGAGAAAATCTGTTTTTGTCATTAAATTATTTTTTTAAAATCTCATTATAATTAAATAAAATAAAAATATAAAATTTAATACAAAATAAATAATATAATAATAATAGTATTCTCCTTTTTTTTTTTTAAATGTTAAATGCAAACGAATAGGGATTGATATTTACTGATTCTGACAGAGTGGGTCCCACTTAAATTGGCATATCCGTGGTATGTTCCAGGTCAATTAATGCGTTTAAAATGGGCCAAATCAGTTGCTTGCTTAACAAATGGTATCTTTTCTATAAGAACCACCCTGCGTATCATATAAGTTACTGAAAAGAACGATGATAAGGACTTGCTTCTTCTTATAAGCCATTGGAGCCGTTGGATATGATGCCTGCTCCATGTTATTCTGCTCTATTCTCTTCAATAAAAATATGTCTTGCCTCTGTCATATATCAATAATGCTACTTTCATTTTTTTTTATCATATATTAAACAAATATAATCATCAATACTCACTCAAATCAGGCTGTACTGTATAATATATGGTCTTTAAAGCAAGCATTATGTCAAGGCTGCAAATTTCAACTCTCCTTTGGAGATGGAGACTCCCCCACATGTGAATTTCCCATGTTCATTGCACAGCTAATTTGTAGATTTAATTATTTTTTATATCGTCAGAGTTTCCGATGATATTCCATAAAATTAAAGTTATAATTTGTATGACATGAGATGTTTTGAAATGCATAAAAAAATTTAATGTTTTCATTTTAAAAAATAATTATTTTATTCATCTTTCTTATTTATTTCTCTCATAAAGTTAAAAAAGGAATTAAAATTGTTTCGACGAAATTTCAATTCTTACTTTAAGACCCAAGGTTGGGGATTAATTGTCAAGTCTTCGGTGACGCTGGTTTTCAAAAAATTATAGCGTTTAAGAAAATGCATGCCTGAGATGTTGACAAAATCAGAGTGATGAACACTGCACAGATATATCTGTCTAAATGGACTTTGAAAGGAAATTATACATTGAGACAATGCATTTGATTCCAAGATTCTTTGTCACAATTAAGAAAAAAAAGTCTTTGAAACTGTTTTCTTTTTTTTGTTTCTATAATTTAAGAATTGATTGATCCTTTTCTTTCCGACTAACTAATTCTAAATTTAAGAAGAATTATTCAAATTTCTTTCTCCAAACATTCATTAATTAATATTATAAAGAATATTTAAATAATATTAGAAACATTCAAACTCAAAATATTATACTAAAATATTTGAAGTATTAGCTTTGTTTTCTATTTCACCATCTTGTTCTAGACATACTGATTTATTTAAATAATTGATTTAAGAAAAAGGGTGAAAAAAGTCAAACCGCTTAAAATGTGATACTCTGGGCAACTTATCTTGCATTGAATACTTGAAGTAAACAGAAGCCAATTAAATGCAGTGGTTGAGAGACATGAACCTATGTAGCCCGGCATGTCACCTACCCCGCAAGTCACCTGACCCACAAAACTTAAATCGTTGGATTTTAAGTGCCTTATCAGCACAATCCTTGCGTCAAAATTATTATTTTCCCTCCTATTTTTTATATGGTATCAAAATCATATAAATAAGAAAAATAAAAATCAAGAGAAAATATTGTGCACTCAAGCACGGATGACAGATCCATGTTCTCAAGTTTGGTGTAATTTATTTTACCAATCAATTCCCGAGCAAAATGAAAATTTTAATTTTAGCATAATAAAAAATATTTTTTAAAATTGAGGAAGCCCAAAGATTGAGTAAAATCCAATAAATCTCTAAATCTTTATAAATAATATTCTGAAATCTAAACTAAATCTTTAATAATAATTTCAAACTCTTTTTAGACAATTCCAATAAAAAAAATTATAATATGCATATCTAAAATATTTGTTATCATCAAAATTAATCAATAAACATTTGAAAAGAGATGCTAGACTCAACACAACATTTTAGTGGTAGAGGTATTTTTGTTTAAAAAAATACATACAAATAAAGTTTGTAATTATGCAAATGGAAGGAGAGAAAAGAGAGAAAGAAGGGATGAAAATGAATTTATATATGTTATGCGTGTATACAGTTTTAATATTTTCAAATTAATTTTTGCAATCTAAAAGGTGGTGCTATGAAAAATCAAATAATAATTTTTGAAAAAAAATTATATGCTAGTGCATCATATATGAAAATTGTTCTAGAATCTTAAGAACATAAATTCTTTTTACTGTTTCGTTTGATTTTTTTTTTGTCATCATGTGAATTTCTGTTTATTTTATGAAAATTATTTCTAACATGTAGATTTAATTATTTTTTATATCGTTAGAGTCTCCGATGATATTCCATTCCATAAAATTAAAGTGATAACTCGTGTGAAATGAGATGTTTTGAAATGTATAAAAAAATTTAATATTTTCATTTTAAAAAATAATTATTTTATTCACCTTTCTTATTTGTTTCTCTCATAAAGTTAAAAAGGAAAATTGTTTCCACAGAATTTCAATTCTTACTTTTAAGACCTAGGTTTGGGATGAATGGTCAAGTCTTTGTTAACATTTTATTTTGGACTAACATAATACAATAAGTCAGATTAATTAGATATTATTAGATGTGAACATGCTTTGTATAAAGCCCATTTAGTGATGTGATCTTTTAATTGAGCTTATGTGGATATGGATCCTGTGATTAGACTTGCTTTTGATGGGTTGACTTGCTCCATCATTTTTATAATCACAGGGGAGACCCCTATTTCTAACCACTTCAGACAATCAGTTTTGCTATCAAAGCTGTTCAGAGTGTTTGAGTGGGTATAGGTATAGTCTCTCTCCTTTCTTTACTCTGCAAGACACAGGATTGAATGGCTTCTCCATTGACTTTGTTTCCAGGTAATTTTGTGAACCTTTATGTTATAATTTTGATAGTATATGTTATTCCAAATCATATGTAGTGATTAGAAAATATAGTTTTTCTTATGGTTAAATTATAACAGTCTTCGCCTCTTCGATGACACTGGTTTTGAAAAAATTATAGCGTTTAAGAAACTGCATGCCTGAGATGTTGACAAAATCAGAGTGATGAACTCTGCACAGATGTATCTGTCTAAATGGACCTTGAATGGAAATTATACATTGAGACCATGCATTTGATTCCAAGAATCTTTGTCACAATTAAAAGAAAAAGTCTTTTGAAACTGTTTTTTTTTTTTTTGGCTATAATTTAAGAATTGATTGATCTTTTTGTTTCCTACGAATTAATTCTAAATTTAAGAAGAAGTATTCAAATTTCTTTATCCAAATTAGATAATTCACTAAATAACATTATGAAGAGTATTTAAATGATATTAGAAACATTCAAACTCAAAATATTATACTAAAATATTTGAAGTATGAGCTTTGTTTTCTATTTCATCATCTTGCTCTAGACAGATTGATTTATTTAAATAATTGATTTAAGAAAAAGAAGGAAAAAAAGTCAAACCCCTTAAAATGTGATAGTCTTGCCTACTTATCGAATACTCGAAGTAAACTGAAGCAAATTAAATATAATGGCTGAGAGACGTGAACCGATGTAGCCCTGCATGTCACCTACCCTGCAAGTCACCTGACGGTCCTGACCTACAAAACTTAAATCATTCGATTTTATGATAGATCCAAGTTCTCAAGTTTGGTGTAATTTACTTGTATCAATCAATTCCTGAGCAAAATGAAATTTTAATTTTCGCATAAAAAAGGTACTTTATAAGCCCAAAGATTGAGCTAGAAAAAAATCTTAGGATGTCAAAGAAAAAATTAAGAGATTTTTTCTTAAGAAATTAAAGAAAGAAACCTTAAGAAGTCAAAAATAAAACTTAAGGGATTTTTTTTCCCTTAAGAAGTCCAAGAAAACTAGCCGTCGAAATTCAAAGAAAAAATCAAGATATTTTCCTTCCTATTCTCTCTTATTTTTTAATTAAGAATTTTTTTATTAATTTAAAACTTACTGATCACTCAACCATTTCTATTCGCTTCCCATTCGCTTAATTGCTTCCTATTTTTTTTTATTAATTAAGATATTTTCCTTCTTATTCGCCTCCTCAAAATTTAATTTTTAACAAAATGTTTTAAAATAAATTTTGATTAAAATCTTTTAATTATTTTTTAAAACATTCTTTCAAATTAAAAATCATATTCTCTAAGAATTAAATTTATAAAAACTTTTGCAAATATGAAAAAAAAGTAGGAGATTTTCCAAAATTCTTGAGATAGATAATAATAAAAAATATTTTTTAAAATTGAGCAAAATCCAATAAATTCTTAAATCTTTACAAATAATATTTTGAAGTCTAAACTAAAACTTTAATAATAATTTTAAACTCTTTCTAAGCAATTCCTATGAAAATAATCATAATATACATATCTAAAATATTTATTATCATCAAAATTAATCAGTAACCATTTGAAAATAAAGGCTAGACTCAACACAACATTTTAGTGGTAGAGGTATTTTTGTTTAAAATAATACACACAAATAAAGTTTGTAATTTTGCAAATGGAAGGAAAGAAAAGAGAGAAAAAAGGGATGAAATGAATTTATATATGTTATGCGTATATACAATTTTAATATTTTTCAAATTAATTTTTGCAATCTAAAAGGTGGTACTTTGAAAAATCAAATAATAAATTTTGAAAAAAAAATTATAATGTAGTGCATCATATATGAAAATTGTTCTAGAATCTTAAGAACATAATTCTTTTTACTGTTTGGTTTGATTTTATTTTTACCATCATGGTACTGGGGATAAATAGCTCTAAAACCTTTCAATACTTTTTCCATAAATTAAACTTTTATTTGCTGTTTTTGCAATTTTTTCTTTTCATGCTATTGATTTTAAATTCAAAATATTATGTATGTATTAAATAATTTGTAAAAAAAATTATACTAGAATAAAAATGCTAATTAAAATGAAATATTTCTAGAACAAGTAGCACTAGATGAAGCCGAAGGTAGTTGACGAGAAGATTAGAAGAAATAAATAGAAGCAATACATAAATTAAGGTGTTCACTTCTTTAAACCATCGTGAGTACGTGTTAATAAATATTTTCTTTTTATATAGATATAATTGTTTATTATATATAAATTATTTAATATATATAAAAATAATTTAAATTAAAATTTATTAATAAATTTAAACTGAAGATGGGATATAAATAATTTTATTAAATAATTATTTCTAAAATAAATAACTTACATAAAGAATGAGGATATATAATATTTATAAAAAATAATTTATAATTTAAAAATCAGAGAATATATTATTAAAATTATTTAAATTTTAAATTATGTAACTCAATGAAATATTAAAATTTTATTTTTAATGTTAAATATCTAATTATAATATCACCAATTCTAAATTAAAAATTATTTCATAGTATTAAAATAGACATTAAAATTATATTACTTTAATAAATAAATAATTTAAATATTAAAAATTAGAAATCAAATTTTTATTTAATGATTTAAAAATTAAATTAATAATTTAATAATTTTATAGCAATAACATTAAAATTTAAATTAGGAATTGATTATAGATAATTCAAATAAATAATTTATTATTAACATAAATAAAAACATCAATTCTATCTTTGATTTAAATTGAATTAAAAAATTAAAAAATTAATAATTTTTCTCACTTTATATATATATATATATATATATATATTCAGACTGATTCTGTTTATTGATTTTATGATAGTCTCACTATTAAGCACATAATTTGTTTACAAAATCATATATATATATAGAGGATGATTGTATAATGACAAAGTTTGAATTACATCTCAGCTCCTCTGTTTTTTCTATAAAATAACAATTTATATAAATTGTGAAACATTTTATATGATTTAATATAGTATAGTTTTGTTAGTGATTATTATTTGCTTTTAAAGTTTGTGTTTTATTTTTTTTAAATAGTTTTACTAGAGATATTGTGTGTGTTTGGCGTACCAAAAAAACTAGTTTTTAGCTTCTTGATTTAGTCAAACAGTTCTTTTTTCCTATTTTAGAAGTGTTTGGTGCACTAGTTTTTTGAAAAAAAAATTCTATTTTAAGAAACTACTCCAAGTAACGTTTAGCTTATTAAAAAAGAGCTTTCAATTATTTTTTTCAAATTTATCCCTTTTATTTGAATTAATTGATAACCCACTACCAATTAATAATATAAATATCAAACTATTTGAAAAGATAATTTATGAAAAAAAAATCAAGTCCTATATATCAATATTTTTTTATAATATTATATTATTTTTAATGTTTACTCTTTTTTTACAAAACTAAAAGGGGATAAAAAAAACTCATATATCATTACATATTTAATTTATGTATATTTATTTAACATAAATAAAAAATAAGTAAGTAAATAAATAAATAATAAATATGTGATGTAATTAAATATAATTAATTAAATTTTAGAT
>JANHAO010021100.1:0-12624 GCA_026873985.1 Saraca asoca | reverse complement strand
TGCCATTGTGTCAGGCAAAAATGCTTTGCTGTCTCAAGCGAGAGCTTCTCGAGGAAGCCGTTTTAGGCTTGCTGCAATGAGGGGGAGAGCGTGAAGGGAGCGATCGCTGATCTGACGTCCTATCGTAGAGTCGCGCAGTCGCTGAGGCATGGTCTTTCATACCACGGTCGAGCGAGGTGATCGGGACAGGGTTTGGCGCCTGATGCGCTCGTTGCTGTTTGCCTGAGCTCTCGAAGGCTATTTGCTGAGGCGCGAGGACTGACATTTGGGTCCTTGGGGACTCGAGGACTTGTCCGTACGAGGGCATTTCCGGTGTATAACAGAAAAACTAACGGGAAAGACTGATTTGATATAAAAATAAAAAATACACATTTAATATAAAATATATTTTCGAGTGAAATATGACATAACCTTTATTTTTCAGAAATAAAAATGATAATTTATTCAAAATTCAAAGAGGATAGTAATAAAAAATAATCAAACCAAATCCTGTCCATATAGAAAGATTTTGTCACTTTTTCCATGCAGTCCGCTTCATTCAGCAGCCAAAGCAATCAAGTAGTTTAAACAAAAAGAAAATCACGCCAAGATCTAACAAATTTCGAATTCGAAATTTCCATGGATACCCAATTCACTCAGAAGCAAAAATAATCAAGTAGAAGAAACAACAGCAAATGACCAAATACAGATGGGGAAACAAAGATTAGAGAAAGAGGGCTAAGAAGCTCCCCTCAATGATAGAAGGAAGCTAGGTAGAAGAAAATATTGTACTTTTCCTACCAACGTTATCATATTTTAATTAAATCATATGTTATTGGATTGAATAAATATCACAACTAATTATTAAGGATTAATTAATAATATGATCAAGTTATTGGACTTATAATGACAATTAGACTATTGATGAATTTTAATGGTATAAGCGTTGTTACTGGACCAATGATGATATGTCAGTTTACCTAGTTAAGTTATAGTAAGGCAAGTCCCTATTTATATCCTAATAGAGTTATAATTGTCCTATTGAGGCCCCAAATATAATTTTTTTCCCTTTTTCTTTACTAGAGTTATAAAGAGTTAATTTACTAAAGCATTACTTTGATATCACAGATTCTCAGGTAATGTTAAGTATGGTTTTATTATTATTAATTAAATTTATATGTACAAATTTGATACATTGCAAAATGATTCAATAGATCTGATAAATTGACTATTTTAATTTATCCAATTTTTCTAACAATTGATATCACTACCAATATTTTCCTTCCATGTTACAAAGACTCAGATTTGTGCATTTTTTTTTATATTTTATATAATCCATAATTTGTGATATAAAATTATTATGGATATGAAAATATGAGATTTATTTATATTTTGGCTTAATGTATTTTTAAATTGGTTACAATTTTTTTTTTTTTTTTTGATAAACCTTCTTGAGGTGAAATCATGAATTAATGTAACTTGAATTTTTTCAAAAAATTCAATTCATAAATTTGAAAAATTTAAAGAATTTTTTTCAAATTAATTTATAATTGTATATTAAGAGTCTATAGTATGCAAAAGGTACAAATAAATTTGAATAAATACTGTTGAAGAGATAAATTTTCAAAATTTTATGAATCTATTCGGGCATGAAGCTTCTTTTTCAAAATTTTAAAATTTTTATATATCTATTCAACCAAGAATTTTTTTTTTCAAAATTTTGTTCAATTATTAGGTATCTATTCAAATTGATTGATCTTTAATTAATAGAATGATGAGGTAGATAAAAGCCCTTAATTAATTTCGTAAAATCTAAATTTTTGTATCATCAATTTTCAAATTCTTGAAAGAAATTTTTTCGAAAACTTGAATTAATTTTTGTTTTTCTAATTACACAAATAAATATCAATTTTATAAAATTGGTAGAGAGTTTTGATAGAGAATGATATGGGTAAAGAAACTCATGCATACATATATATATATATATATATATATGACTGAATTGAAGAAGTTTGCAAATCGAGTCGGGACTAAACATATGGTTGGTTACTTGTGCTAGTGATGTATAAGGCCACACACCACTATAAAGATGTTAAATAGTGATAAAAATTATATCATGTGCTCTACTCTCTGACCTTTATTTATGATAATTTTTTCATATTTTTCTAAAAATAAATCTATTTTATTTATTTTTCCCAATTTTTTTGAATAATTGTTTAATATTATTTGGATCTGAAAATTTTATTATGTGTTTGTGTTATAGGCATTTTCTGGTACCATATGAAATGGGCTGCCAAAGGCCCAAGTCCAGCTAGAAGGGTCTAAGTCATTCAAGTCGCTAAAGACCTCACTTGCAAGCTCCACCTCGCAGCATCAGCTAGCTCCAAGTCACTACCTCAGCTAGCTCCCTAGCTTACAGGTCGCAGTCCTCAGCTAGTTCCCTGGTCACTGCCTCATCTAGCTCCCAGACTTAGCTTCAAAAGAGAACTCTAATACTTCCCCAGCCAATATCAGCTTGCAAAGTCAATACTGCAAAAAGCAGTATGAGGGACCCACTTGTAGAAAGTAACCTGTAAAAGCTGACTTGCAGGAACCCAAGATGTCTTTTACATTTATTATGTGATGTAACATATTTATGATTTATTAAATTATATTTGTACCCCTTGTTTCTATAAATAAGGGGATAAGTCATTGTATTAGAGGGCTCTCCCAGGGAATGTATGCTGAAACTCTGTCAAAATGGGGGAAGCCATGAATAAACATTGGTATCATGCAACTTTCATTAATAAATAAAATCAACCGTGGATGTAAGGTCCAGTGCCTCCCGGATTTGGCCGAACCACATTAAAAAATCTTATGTTCCTGCTATTCTTCTTCTTCTTCTTCTTGTCTGTTTCTATCTACTCCATTTTTAGCTAGATTGCAATTTGAGGCAACAAGAACTGTACGGTTGATCGAATTTTGGTGTCAACATTTTGGCATTAGAGGAAGGGCCTCATCTGCACACTGGTTGATTTTCTATTCAACCATGATAACCAGAGGAAACTGCAGGAAGATGTAATAACAACATTTAAATTGCCTTGATCATTTAGCTTTCAACGCCTTAAATCTAAAACGGCATCTATGGAAACTTTTGGAACTCTCTTATTTTCACGTTGTTTTCCATTCACGCATGCCTTCATTTCCCTTGTCTGTTAGCTGTTGCATCAAAGATCTGATTTTTACAGATAGTAACAGCAAGCTGATGCTAAGACAGTCGCAACCCGTGACCATGGAATGAGCTGTAGGTCTAGGATGGCCAAGAGAGAGAATCCCTTATGGAGCTTCCCCTTACTTCCATTCTCTGGTTGAGCTCGAACGCAGGCAACACCACCTCCCACAGCCATATAGATGGCCGAACACCATCGTGGACTCCACCGGTTGAGCTTCTGTGAGCTGAAGCAGCAGTTTCATTCTGAACTAGCTCTCTAGCCTCGCGAGTGGGTTTGTGGTTGATCATGCAGTGTTCGTGTCCAGTGTTAAGCTCGTGCACCTAACCACACAGCCTTGGTTTGATGATGAGACCAAGTGTTAGCCATGCATCTGAGCAAGTTTAAGTAAGCGCCTCGCATAACCATGTGTCACTCGGGTTCGAAGCTGAGCTACACTTGGACTAGGTTCGATTTAAGTTGGCAATAGCGGCGTGGTAATGATCTCACACAAACTTGCCATCCCTGGGTTCGTTGGCTCACAAACAGCAACCATGCAACCATACAACCATGCAGAAGGCTGAAGGCCAGCATAGAGTCGAAGGCCGGAGGCCAGCAGTACGAGCAGCTGCAAGTGACCTGAATGATCTTTCACCATCCTGCGGTCTTGACCCGATGACTTAACGAAACGACGTGTAGCCATGAACTCTCCATTCACAGATGAAGTTCATAGTAGCACAAGACCTAGCTCGATAATAAGGGCACGTAATGATTGTGCAACACTATGAGGCTCAATTGGAACTCAACGAAGCCAGGCTCGATGATATACTTGCACATGCAGACTATCGACAGTAGTAGCATCAAGCTTGGTTTTGGGCATGAGCATAGCATAGAGCTCACCCACTCGACCATGTAGTAGCTCGCATGATGACAAGCTCACATCTAGCTACAACTCGTTTCAATGTTGAGCTCATAGCAGCAGCCCATAGCAACTCAGTTCAATTGCGAGCTCACACCTGCCATGCAATGAGATCGAGCTCAAAGTGATTGGGATGAGAAGTTCATGGCAGTCATGCAGAAGCTGAACCCAATAACAAGCCTACATATGACCACGCAGCCTGTGTTCCATGCAGAACTCGCACTGCCAGGTAGCAAAAAGACCCCAACAACAAGCTCACGCATTGCCATGCGGTGTCCAGACCTGACGATCACCAGCCATAGTAGTGTGGAATTGAACTCACACGTCCGTGCAGAGCGTGCTGGCCTCCATGAAGAGGCAGCTGCAGCCTTCCATTTTTTTTCTTTGCGAAAATAAATACAGAAGTCATAGTCTTGAAAGCCCTTAGAGTTAGCTATATAATTGTGAAGCTAAGAATACCCTTGGCAGCGTGCACTACTTCACGAGTTGAACTCAGTGACATTATTCAAAGGCGATTGCAAAATGAAGACGGCTTCACGAGATGAAGTGAAATCCTGTGACCTCCAGTTCGCGCCATCAATACTAGCGAGCCCAACTTCAGCAAATGAAAGTGCAACGGCTTCTAGACTATCCCTTCAAATTTTGCAAGCTTAAATGCCAAGCCGAACAAAAACTCATTATGGAGGTCTTGTCATACCAGCTCCAGCAACACTATGGCTCACATTTGGACAAGCTAAGCTATCATTCCTTATCTATCTGAATGAGTAGGATATAATTTCTTATCCTTGCATTAAATATTTTATAATGACTGGTTTTCATCCCCTTTTTTAGGGCTAAAGTTGCACTATTAGGTGCCCAGGAAGGTTGCATAGATGCGCCCAATAAGCACCTAAACTTATGCTAGCTAAGGCATCCCCATGGGAGAGAGGCCAAGGCCCATCCATGCTCCTATGGCGGGACAAAACGCTAAGGCGATTGCCAAAATGAGACAATACCTCTAGGTATGAGCGCGATGGTTAAACCACATCTAATTGGCTTTAGCCATTCTCTCCTACGAGGTGTTTTTCTAAGGCAAAGTTGTGTCCAGGTTGAACTCCGATGGGAACCCTGTCCACACTCCAAACACCTTGATCATTATGCATCTATGTGACCTCCCTTGGCCATTCAATATGGCACATATGTTTTTGAATCATGATTTACTGGCCAGAAGTCCATTTATGTAAAATCATATGATTGATTAATATTTGTTCTCAAAGTCAATTGACTTATCAAGCATTCACTTTTTCTAATGTTAATCTAGCTGTGATTTGTAGGAACTTATTCATGATAGCATGACATATCAAGCTTTTGCTAGCAAGCTATAACTCCCAGTCCACAAAGAAAATTGAGAGTTGGGGGGCTTATGTTATAGGCATTTTTTGGTACCATATGAAGTGGGTTGGCAAAGGCCCAAGTCTAACTAGAAGGGTCTAAGTCATTCAGGTCGCTGAAGACCTTACTTGCAAGCTCCACCTCGCAGCCTCAGCTAGCTCCCCAGCTTGCAGGTCGCAGTCCTCAGCTAGCTTCCAAACTTAGCTTCAAAAGAGAGCTCTAACTCTTCCCCAGCCAATATCAGCTTACACAGTCAATACTGCAAAAAGCAATCCGAGGGGCCCACCCACAGAAAGTAACCTACAGAAGCCGACTTGCAGGAGCCCAAGATGTCTTTTACATTTATTATGTGATGTAACATATTTATAATTTATTAAATTATATTTGTACCCTTTACTTTTATAAATAAGGGGATAGGCCATTGTATTAGGGGGCTCTCTTGGGGAATGTATGCCGAAACTCTATCAAAAGAGGGGAAGCCATGAATAAACACTGGTATCCTACAACTTTCATTGATAAATAAAATCAACCGTGGACGTAGGGTTCGGTGATGCCTGGATTTGGCCGAACCACATTAAAAAATCTTGTGTTCCTGCTGTTCTTCTTCTTCTTCTTACTGTCTGTTTCTATCTACTCCATTTTCAGCCAGATTGCAGTTTGAGGCAACAAGAACTGTACAAATAATCAGATTTTGGTGTCAACAGTTTGCTATATATTGGATGACTATTTGTAATTTGTTCAAAATTTTCTAGAAATAAAAATATTTTATATAATTATTGTCCTATTTATTTAAGCATTAATTTTATGTTTTTTGGATATAAAAAATTTATTGTATGATTCTTACATATTATATTACTATATGTAATTTTTATGGATTAATTTTATTTTTTTGCACATTTAAATATCTTCTAGATTGTTATGTGTAATTTGTAAAATTATATAAGAATCAATTTTGTACATATTATACCACAAAATTTTGTGCAATTGTGTACTCACCTATTATGGGACTAGCTATATAAAATTTTGCTAAAATTAAATTTTAAAATTATATCTAGGAGAGTATTGTGTTAGTAATATATATGCTCTATCAGTATAATATTATTAACATAGTTTATTAGTAATAATGTAAGTGTTAGGATTGTTTGTTATGTTCTTAAAATTTTAAATACCCTATCAATCTGAGGCTTTAGGAATCAGTCATTCAATCTTTGTATTATATTATAAAGCTTTTAATGCTCTATTGGTATTCAATTTCATAATGTAATATTATTTAAAATTGCATAGTTATTGAGGAAATATTATAGCATGACTATATTGAACATGTAATTTTAAGAATTTATGATAAATTTCATAAATTGTTATTACCTCAATCTTTTGTTATCAATGTAATTTATTACCATGAAATCAATAAATTGGACCAATTATGAGGGCTAGGCTGAATAAAAGATATCTAGGCTAAATTACTGATATCATATTTGGCAATCACAAAATTTCATATTTGGCTTAGAAAGAGGGAGAATTAAAGATAAATTATCATTTTACTATTACACAAGGGCTCCTTATAAAAAGTGGACACTTTTGATAGAGTGTACTTGATGGTTATGATGTATACTAAAGATAAGACCATCATAAGAGGTAAATTGGACCATCAAAATGTAATTTTAAGAATTTATGATAAATTTCATAAATTGTTATTACCTCAATTTTTTGTTATCAATGCAATTTATTACTGTGAAACCAGTAAATTGGACCAATTATGAGGGTTAGGTTGAGTAAAAGATATATGGGCTAAATTACTGATATCATATTTGGCAATCACAAAATTTTGTATTTGACCTGGAAAGAGGGAGAGTTAAGGATTAATAATCACTCTATTGCCACACAAGGGCTTTTTGTAAAAAGTGGACACATTTTGATAGAGTGTACTTGATGGTTATGATGTATACTAAAGATAAGACCATCATGAGAGATATTGCTATCTCTTGAAATCCCAAAGTGATTATGGATTTTGTAGCTGATAAGTTTGCAAAGTTTGATCAAGTTAAAAATGATATTACCTCTCATTGTTGGATAAAATTGTTTAAGATGGTCTTAGTGGAATTAGTAAGCATATCATAGAATCAATATACTATTATGATCACTTATAGGCATGAAAGCAAACGTAGAAAATAGTCATTTGATTTAACATGTTTTAGAATCTCTTCTGATTGAAATTGATATTCCTGAGACATCATATCACATCCAAGAGAGTAAGTAGACTTTCAGTAAAATTACCTTTATAGTTAGTCAAGTGAAAGATGACGTGAAGAATTGAAAAAATTTTATGCTCATCTTATTTCACATGAATCGAGTATTGAGCGTGGAAATAAATTACACCTAAAGGAACTTAATATTAAGAATCAAGAAAGCTAACTTGGATGCATATTACAATAAATCAAGATGTTTCACTAGCTCTAGTGAGATGTTCCATCGAATACGTGGTGTTTAGACAAAAGTGCAATTATTTGCATTACAAATTTATTGTAAATGTTAAGAAATAAGTGGAAGGCAAGTGATAAAAGCCAATAATTAAATTGGAAATAGTAGAAAAGTGCAAGATGAATATGGAGGAGTAATTGCCATTTGGAAATTAGAGAGTTAATCAGTTAAATACTACAGTTGAATACAAAAAGGTTACAATTAATGTGATATCCTTAATGTTGTAGAATAAGTGTCTAGGTGATATCTCCGTATAATGATAGAGTGATTGATAAAAAATAAAAAAAAGATTCTTCATGACCTAAACTTATCATTTTTTATATGTGTATTGATTACTTTAAGGGAGGTACTCCATGCTAGAGTTGGTAAGCCATAAGGTTAAATATATTGGAGTTGATTCATAATAATATAAGTAAACTGATTACATTGAGCATTATAGGTAAATACTAAAATTTCTTCTTCATAGGCGATTGAACAATTTTTTATTAGGTGAAAATATCCACTGAAAAGTTGAAAATTTTAAATGTTTTTAAGGTGTTTTAAAGTTGATATTGAACTCAAAAATGATAAGAAAATCAAATATGTCAATTCTGATAAAGGTAGTGAGTGTTATACAGATATGATAAACTGATATAAATTTAAAGTAAGATGTTTCCAAGCTTGTGAATTTTTTAGGCTAACAACCTTATATTAGGAACACTTGAACAAGATTGGATCATAAAATTGTTGAATTACATGCTCATGGACATGATCGGATGCATGCCGGTGCATTAAATTTTACTAGACTTTGCATAAGGTGATGCTTTAAGGATCATAGTGTATATTCTGAATCAAATCCCTAGTAAGTTTATATTTAAAACCCCATATGATTTATTGTATAGGAAAAGCCTAGTCTTAGGCATTTCCATGTATGGGGTTCCAAGGCTAAAGTGAAATGATATGATCAATTTATTAAGTAACTTGATTCAAAGACTATTGATGGTCACTTTGTTCGATGTTATAATGGCTACAAAAGTAATAGATTTCATTGTCTGATATTTATGACCAAGGTTATTGAAGGACTTTGTTTTTTTTTTAGTTGGATAGTGGGAGTGAAAGACCATGTAATATCTTCTAAAAAGGTACAAGTTACCATTCTGCTAGAACCATCACTAATTAAAACAAACCGAATTAATATAGTATAAGATATGTTAAAGCTGATGGTGGAAGTTGCAGAGTTTAATGTTCTTCGAATAGTAGAAAAGAACCAAATTTTGTAAATGAAACAACTTTGAAGAAATCCTGATGACTCGCAAACTAGAAACTACTAACAATTATGTGGTATATTTGTAAGTACAAATTTGATGTTAGTGATGAAATTGATTTCACTAGTTTTCAAGAAGGCGTTTTAAGCACTAATTCTTTAGAATAGATGGAGGCTATAAATGTTAGATTGCTTTGATAATTCATAACAATATGTAGGATTATATAGAGTTACTTATTGGTTGCAGGTCTATTAGATGTAAAAGGGCCTTTAAGACCAAAGGATATTAGTGGCAAATGACCACATTTACAAAGAAGGCTTTAATTGTATAGTATCTTCTTATCTATTTTAATTGAAGACTCATTTTGAGTTGTTACGCCACTAGTGGCTCATTTTGACCTAGAGCTTCACTAGATGCATAATGGCCTTCTTGAATGGTAATCAACTAAAAACTATTTGTGTGTACCAACCAAATGATTTTCAAGAAAAAAGTAAAAAACACTTAGTATGTAATTCATATACATGATTTGAATACGTCTAGACAATAGTATCTCAAAGTTATTGAGATTGTTATTTCTCTTAGATTCAAGGAGTATAATGTAAACTGTGTGTCTATTTTAAGTTAGGTATGGGCATATTTGTGATTCTAAAATTATGTAGATATTCTCCTTAAAAACAATGTTATGAGCTTTGTGATTGATATAAAACATATACTATCTATATATTTTATATATGAAGCATCTTAATGATGCCTCTTTCGTATGGGGCAAATGGATCCATCATGACAAATCTCAGGGTCTTCTTGGCTTATCTTAAAGATTATATGTTGAAAATGTGCTCAAAAGGGTCAATGTGCTTTACATTCTTTCCAAGTATTGCACCATTCCAAAAGAGTGAGATTCTTTCTAAAGCCAAATGTCCTCAAAATAATGTAAAGATTAAAGTAGGTATTTGTTGACGGTGAATTTTGGTCAGACCCAAATCCGGCTAATGAAGAGGGTTCTTTGGGGACCTTAGTTGTTTCCTAATTGTTAAGACATTGAAAGAGTGTTGGACGGCAAGGGGGAGAAAAGGGGGGAAAGAGTATATAGAGATTTAATGTGGTTTGACTAAATTTGGATGGCATCGGACCCTATGTCCACTGAAATATTTATTAGTTCAAAGGGTTGTTTGCAAGGTTCTACTATTCAGCAAAGTTTTTGCTATTACTCTTTGTTCTCTATTCTAGTGCCTCTCATTGTCCTCTTTTTTTACAATGACTCTAGCCCCCCATTTATAGAAGCATGGAGGGGTACAAATGAAACTAAATTAACTGTACATCTATTACATCTAATATTTAACGTGGTTCAACTAAATTCGGACGGCACAAGACCCTATGTCCACGAAAATATTTTATTAGTTCAAAGGATTGTTTACAAGGTTCTGCTATTTAGCAAAGTTTTTGCTATTGCTCTCTATTCTCTATTCTAGTGCCTCTCATTGCCCTCTTTTTTTACAATGACTCTAGCCTCCCATTTATAGAAGCATGGAGGGGTGCAAATGAAACTAAATTAACTGTACTTCTATTACATCAAATATTAAATGTATAAGATTGCTAAGGGTACTATAGACTAGCTTCTATAAATTACCTACTACGGATAGGACTTGACAGCTGTATTTACAGAATGGCGGTGCAAGTTGTATGTTGTCTTTATGCCTGACTTCGGCGAGCTTCTGACTAAATGGGACTGTGCCTTAGCAAGCTTGAGCTTGTTTGCTGAGAATGTTATCAGCCTACGACCTTAAGTTAGTTCAGTGAACGAGCTCTGTCTTTCGATGAGCTGGATTCTCCTCAGTGAGTTGTGACTTTTTGCATAGCGAGCTCATCTCTTTTGACAAACTTTGATCCCTTTTGGGCCTCTGTTTATTCTGGAAGGGTCTTTTTAGTCAAATTCCTCAGCATTCAGTTTATCATGTTGTCATTTCAAACTTCACTTCACCTGAGGTAGATCTGCTTCTTTTCTAAGCGTGATCCTAGGCCATTGGCTTGGCAATTCCATCCCTTTCGAACCATCCGATTGGGGGCAACCATTTACCCTTTGGTTCCTTTAATAGGCCTAACTAGTCTATATAACACTTGTGAAGTTCTTTAGGTTTCTCAACAAAGTATCCAAATGGAGATCACAATTAAGCTCCTTATTATTCTGATAGCTTGGCTTTCGACGAAGCTCTCTGAGGCGCATATGGCCTACTATAGAGGATTTTGAGGCATGAATGGCCTACTGCACATGACTCCTGTGCATAGCTCTTTATGCTAGCCATGGGGAAGCCTTATGTAGATCTTGGGTTACCTCTTCATGACCTTACTGTCATTTCCAGCCTTGCCAACTAGACTCCTGACCCTTTTTTGGATTGTTGTGGGCTTGGTCCAGGAGGAACAGCTGACTTAAGAGGGATATAAGCAGGAGCAGTCAGGCTCGCTGGTCTTCCTATTGGTGGGAGTTCGTCTCCCAGTGGTTGGCTTTCTACTTTCAACATTAGCTCCAGGCTTTCATCTTTGCTTCTATATTTCCCTCTTTCTGATGTAAATTTACCTCGTTAGGTAAGGCCTTTTAGTGAATAAACTTCTCTATATGGCTCTTGATTGTTGTATTGGATGTCTTCATCCACCTCTGTCTATTGCTACAATTTAATGGAATGTTTGCTTGGCCAATCGACCACAACTTTTGTGTAACGAGCTTTTGTATACAGTTGCCCTATTCAATGACAAATAGAGTTTGGTCAGGTCGCATGCGAGCTACACCTGGAAGGACCTCGTTAGTGAGCTGAGGTCATTATATTATTCTAGTGACTTCATTATCCCTTGGGCATGTATCTAAGTTAATTCTAATGTCTTCGCGCCTTGTTGAGCTCCTGGCTCTTTGTCAAATTTTGAGTATTTAATAGTGCGGACCTCAACGAGCACACAGCTATGCTGGCATTGTGAGTGTTTAGTAGTGTGATAACAAAATATTTCAACCATTTATTTGTCCTCTCACTTAGCATTTTAAGGTCCAAAAATGACTTACTCCAGCTATGTTAGTATGTATTTATGATTTGTGTCAATTGGAATCAATTTGGAAAATTCTGCATAATTTGGCCATTTTGAGCAGTTTCTGTATTCTAAGCATAACTTAAGCTAGATTTATCTAATTGATATGATTCTTATCTTTTAGGTAAGCTAAGAGATAGATACAACTTTCATGAAGACTGCAAAAGTCGAATCACATAATTGTTCATCCAAAATTGGAGCTCAATTCAGAATCAGAATACTATCTCAGTACTGTCATGGGTAGCTGACCTCTGTGCATTCAATTAACAATAACTAGAGCTATAAAGGTCTAATTAAGGTGAAACAAAGCCCAAATGGAAGCTGAGACATAAAGCCACATTTCCTATGAAGACTTCTAGACTTGAAAACATCAAAT
>JANHAO010021099.1:0-12623 GCA_026873985.1 Saraca asoca | reverse complement strand
AATTACCTCCAATAGATACCTCACATGCCAAAATACTTAAAGTGTCACACTTATCTTAAATAAAAGAAAGGAAAAAACAATGTGGATAAAATTACTAAAATACCCCCTATTCATTCATTTCTTTTAATTGAGTCCTTAAACACTAAGTGAGAGTTTTTTCCTTAATTTTATAGGGGTTACAAGTCCTAATTATCTTTATTAGATAACTTACACATAAATAATTAGGATGTTACATCAAATGAGGTCCAACCAAAGCCTAGAGATCCCTAAGGTCTAGCCTAATGATTTCAAGTTTTAAACTTAGTGAAACTATGTAGTTTTGAAGGTCAACATAGAGGCTAAAGTGAAACCAGCATTTTTACTTTGTAGAAGACTGGTTTTGATTTTGGACTTTTGTTAATAGCTTAGGCTTTTTATTTTTGTTTGGCTTGTTGCCTTGTTAGTTAGCCTATTATGGGTTAGTGATAGCTACTAGGGAAGACTTCTTTCCTTTAGAATTCAGATTACTCATTTTATGATATTAAAGAGTGTTCATCTTCTTAAGAGTTTCCTCTCTTTGGATTCTTCACGAACTTGAGACTTATCAAAGTGTTTTTCTCTTTGTGGTATCAAATCTATCACTTATCACTCTTCTTCTACCTATTCTAGAGTATGGCATGAATATCCTTCATTTTCCTTCCAGTATGGTTGCTGAATTTTGAAAAATCCATGGGCATCTCAAGAGAGATCATATCAGATAGTCCATTAGTAACATAAAAAAGTACACAACATAATGACAGAATTTTCATCAATATATACTTTTTTTTTTACATTTACCAATGGAATAATCCACCACTATAGGGTTTGTTGTTAATTCCATGAGAAAGATCAAATAATTTGAAAATTTTTGGTGACTTTAGCAAATCCATCACTGAATTAGGGATGCCTATAATTTTGTTGTTAAATTTGTTAGTAATTTGGGGAAATTTGAAAAATTATAGGCATTGCTTGACGTAATTCCATCACAAAACTAGGAATTTTTTTAATATTTCTTATTGTTTTTATAGCAAACTAGACAACAAACACCTTGCAAATTCCTATTCAAGTGCAAAACAACACATAGCATTCCTATGTTTTAAAAATTCAAATTCAATTTATTATACATTAATTTATCCATTCACATAGGAACGAAAAAAAACTTTAGTATCTCAACAAATAAACTCTTATATTTCACAAATTCAACACATACCAAACATAATCTAATCTAGGATAGAGAGTTGGAGTCATATGGAATTTCTTTGTCATCTTCCTTTGTCTCTTTTCCATCATTTTCCTCTTCTTCTTCCTCTTTGTTTTCCTTATCATCATTATCATCATCATTTTCTTCTTTATCTTTTGCCACGTCTAACGAGTAGACTGTAGTAATTGATCATTAAAGCATTTTAATAGTTTTACCTTCCTATTTGCAAGTTGATGATAGGTAGTGTACTCGTTTGATGATTTGAAGAGTGATTCCTTTGCTATTGGGGTTAAAGGTTGTGCTGGAGTTTTTTCCTTTCTTTTAGTAGGGAGGTTGATCCTTTTGGACATTGTGTTAGATTTCTAGAAAATTTCTAGAAATTTGAACAGTTAGGGTTTTGTAGTAAAATTAGGGATTTTTGATTTTTAGGAGATTTGTTGAAATCAGTTAGTTAGAATTGTTAGAATAGATGTTTGTAAGGGTTCTATTAAAGAAATTTATGTAAAGAGTGTGTGAGGATCAAGATCTAATTGAGAGAGTTTCAATTTTCAACTGAAAGAGTAATGTGTGAATGAATTAATTGATTCAGTATATGTAGGATTGTGCTTTGAATCAATTCATGAATCATTCATAGGGCAACAATTTAAGTATAAATTGATACAGATTTAAATTTATTCATTAAGATTCATATGGGAATCAATTCTGGAATTGATTCATCCAAATTTTATAAAAATTTTGAAAATTTTGAGAGCTTCCCGAAACATTGAAAAATCTTATGAATCGGTTCATAATGTATATTTTTGAGAGGTGAATCGATTCAAAAATTCAAAGAAATCCTGGATAAATTCAAATCAATTTCTAAATCGATTTAGGAAGTCCTGAATTTAGTTTTTCTGAAGTTTTATTTTCTAAGTGTTTTCCTAATCACTTAAACAACTAATAAACGCCTCAAAACCATTGAAAACTTAACTTTCTCTCTATGTACCCACAAAGTAATCTCAAGGGTATCTTTGATGTCTGAGTTAGCAATTGTAATGTACAAATCAATTTAGCATTTAAGATGAAAAGATATTAAAGTTTACTAATAATAGGGGATTATGTTTTATTTGTCTTGTGGTGAGAGCAACTTTTATTCAAAAATCATGAGTTACTTCCTTAGACAACAATTACTTTTATTTCTCCTACATAGACCTGCAAAAAAAAAAGAATCTACACTTACTTTGCTGGTACCCAACTACATTTGGGTCCAGTTTTGTTAGTTAATACAATAACATTTCTATTAGAATTGGATGCCTTTAGTAACCAAACTAACTTTTCATTTGGCTTTAGCTCATAGGTACCATTTCTATATAGACAGTGTTTAATATGGTGTCCTTTATGATTGCAATAGAAACAAGTAATATGTTTATAATTTCTAGTTGACCTCTGTTTCCTTTGCTATCTATATCCTAAGCCTGTCCAACTATGAAGGTCTTTTTGATCATTCAAAAAGTTATTAAGTTTAATTTTGCTACTTGTAAAGCCTTGTACTATTTTTGTTAAATTGTCTATCTCAGATTTAAAGGCTTGACACTGATCACATGCTTTACTCTTACTCAATAGTTTTTCTACTAGGATATTCAAGTCACTATTTTCCTTTTCCAATTTACTGATTTTCTTCAGCAAGTTATCATTTTTACTTTTAACATGCTTTAATTCATTTTTAGCTTTCAGTAAAGAATCATACAATTCAATACATGCATCATCAATTTCTTCATCACTTCCATCATCATCAGAAGACTTATATTTATCATAAGGATTAATTTCATCTTTAGAGTAAAATAAAGACTCATTACCAAATACCTCATCATCATCTAATTTTGCCATTAGACAAAGAAAGGCTTCTTCTTCTTTCTCTTCATCTTTTGAATCAATTTGCTCATATTCCCAAATGGCTAGATCAACTTTCTTATAGGACAATTTTCTTTTTCTTTTTTCATTCTCAAGTTATCTTTTCAAGTAGACTGGGTAATCTGGTTTAATGTATCCAGGTTTTTTGCATTCAAAACAGGTAGGTGTAGTGCTAACACCAGAGTTTCCTTGATCTATTTTGTTCTGATTTCTCTTTTGTGGTAATATTTTCCTCTTTTCTCTAAGAATCCTCTGCAACTTTTTTCTTAGCAAAGCCATATCTTTTTTTTATCATTTATATCTACATCATTATCCGATTCTTCCTTATCAGATATTTTTGTAGCTTTGAGTGCTAGATTTTTCTTTCTTTTGTCATCTCCGTTCTTTTTATACCTTTTCAATTCTAGCTCATACTCTTCTAGATTTCCATAGAGCTCTTGTA
This sequence comes from Saraca asoca, assembly GCA_026873985.1. Lineage (NCBI taxonomy): Eukaryota > Viridiplantae > Streptophyta > Magnoliopsida > Fabales > Fabaceae > Saraca > Saraca asoca. Next base: position 9,072 of record JANHAO010021099.1, on the reverse strand, counting down.
TAGTTAGCATACCTATCTTGGGTGATTCCTTTATGGTAGTCACCTTTGGTTGCCATTCTTCAGTAAGAGATATTAGAACTTTGTGTACCAAATCTACATTTTCAAATTTTCTTCTGAGTAACAATAATTGGTTAGTTATGGCAGTGAACTTTTGAATAAGATCTTTAATTGATTCACCCTCTTCAATCTTGAACATTTCATACTCAACAAGTAACACGTGCACTTTAGATGCCTTAATCTGAGTAGTTCTTACATATGCCACTTCTAAGTATCCTAAATCTGTTTAGTAGTAATACAATTTGAAATTCTCTCACATTTAGTAGGGGACAGAGAGTTGAAGATGATCCATTTGACCTTAGAGGCAAGGAGGTGTCTCTTCCTCTCCTTTTCAATCCATAATGACTTAGGTTTTGGATTTACAACTCCATTAATCAATGTTTTAGGTGGATCATATCCATCTTCTATAAGTTCCCACATATCAATATTAGTTGCTTCAATAAAGTCTCTGATCCTTTGCTTGTAGTAGGTATAGTGATGTCCATAAAAACTAGGTGGTTTGTATAAAGAAGGACATTCAGGTGATAATGTAAAACTAGAATCTATTTTCTCTTTGAAAACAAAAGAGTATCAAGAGCTAGAAGCTCTGATATCAATTGTTGGTCCCAAAAAAATATATTAAGAGTAATAAAATGATCTTGCCCCTTTTACGTTTGTAAATTGTATACTCTCTTTTAAAAAAATAAATTGGATTCTTTTTGAATTGTAAAAGTGGAAGTCTTAATGAAAACAATTTTTTATATTTAGATTTGGAAGCTAATTGAATAATTAGTATATTAATTGAAGTGACTGATTTGATTTTGAATATAAGAGTCAATTAAACAAATGAGGCAAATTATATGAGAGTGCAGTTAAACTTTCAATTTAGCAATTAAATAGTTTAAGTAGTTAAACAGTTTTAGTATTGCAGAATTCTAGCATAGCAAAATATAATTATGCAGTAAAGTTAAATTGTAGAATATAAAGAATATTAAAGAATAATAAAGAGACTGTAATTTTTAAAGTGGTTCAACTTCACCTAAAACTCCAAATGAAGTCTACATCCACTGGATCAAATTTCAATTGGATAAAGTCTTTTATTAACTACAACAGGATTTTAACTAGGCTCCTGAATAGCCAGTTCATATAACAAGATTTACATTGGGTTCTTATAAATCCTAAAACACAAGAATTAAATTGGACTTTTGCTAATCTAAATATAACAATTCTTTTATCTCATCAGACTATGATCAACCTCATAACTTAGAGATGTACAAAGAATTCAATACACCTTCAATTAGTTATAATCAACCTTATAACTAAAGAAGATGTAAAGGGAAGATCAACCTCTTCCTTTGTATTTCTAATTTCTATCAACCTAGAAATTGTTAATTTAAACCAAGAAATAGCTAAAGATATACAATACCCAATTTTGAGATGAAGATCTCAAAACATCTAATTGTGAATTCTCTTTAGACTTGATAAAATATCCTTGAATTGATTAGATAAAGTGAGGTAGTAATGAATCTTGTTAAGCTCGAATAGCTCTAAGATTTTTGCTTTTGAAAAAGTGTGTTTGTTATGAAAACTTTTAGGATTGAATTAAGGTTAGGGGTATATGTAGTTTCTATAACCAACATTTTAAAAATAACTAATTTTTAGTCCTTGAATTGATTCATGAATTGATTTGTAGTGGTTACTAACTAACTAATCGATTGATGAATTAATTCATATTATGAATATCATAATGATTGTTCATAATTGAATCAATTGATGAATTAAATCATATATATTGAAATCAAGTCTTGAATCAATTTAGGTAAAATTCCTAACCTTGGGTAAAAATATATTTCAAAATTTTTCTTCATGAATCAATTGCTGAATCAGTTTGAGTGCATTTTCACAAGTTCTTCAACATAAATTGATTCACATAGTGTAAAATGGTTTTTATAAAACTTACACTTGTGAAAAATCATTTAAAAATTTTGTTTGAAAAATATTTGATTTTAAATTACTTCAAGAGATTTATTGCTATCTCAATTTATCAAGTTTAAGAATTTTATTTGTATCAAGTTTGACTAGAATTTCACCTGCAAAAGATCCTATAAAAGATAAAATAATTACTAAGTGTAGTTATGCATCTCTTGAATCATATGCACTTTGATCCTACAAAACCAATATTTACCATTAAAATATTTGATCAGGTACAAATTGTTTTCAACATTAAAACCAAATAGGGAAAGATAAAATAGTAATGATATTAGTAAAGCTTTCAATCACATATTTTGCTAACAATATAAAAAATGCTAACAATCTCAATAGCTAGGATAATAAGGCTAACAATCTCAACAATGCTAACACATTGCACTAGTAGTTGAGTGCAAGGCATACAATCTTTGAAGCAAGGGATTGAGTGATAGGTATCACAACTTTCTATTAGAAACTTTCCTATACTTGCCTCAACTAGATCTTCAGGATGTGTATGTTGGACAATAATAGAAAACACATTACCTCTAATCTGCATACTATCTGTAATAATGCATACACCTATTAACATAACAAACTATCTTCTTATATCCAAGGCTTAACTTTGAAACTAATTTCTTAGTTCTATAAAAATCCATAGGAATTTGATTATGTTAGGGTATGTATTCTCTTGTCAGCTGAACAATTTCATTGTAGCATGGCTTTAAGATACTGTAGTATGATTTTATACTATGTAGTCTAACTGTAGATGACAACATAGTGTAATTACTGCAACCTTCCTATAAAGGTTGTTGCTTAGCTGTTAACATACTGTAGAACTCTTGAGCATTGGGGTTAGGAGGTTCTTCTATATCATGTGAAAAATTTGCTTCAAAATTCAAGCATGAAACATCAATCACCATTGTCTCATACCCATATGTGGGTTCTTCATACTCACTGTCTCCCTCAATCCATTATGAAATGCTTGGTCTTACATTTGATTGGGCTTAAACCATTTTAATGAGAATATAAGAGACCAAGCCAAGGATTACCAAGAGGATTTACATCTTCTTTTGGGGCCTATGACTAGAGCCAAGGCAAAGAAGATGAGGGAAACAATTCAAAGGCTTTGTCACACACTTTGGAATTCATATAGGGAGCAAAGGGTTAGAGACTCAAGGTGTATTTGTATAGAAGCCATGCCATCTCCTTAAGCCACTTGACCATCCATATGGTAGCTCTTGAAGCATCCATTTGGTGTCACTCTTGGCTTCAACATGGCAGCCTTTTTGTGTCACACATGGCCGATTTATTTAACATATTTTTGGGCTATTTTTGTGTAATATTTGTGTGATGTTTTTGACCTTTTATTGTATAATTTTTGGGGCTGGTTTGTGGCTATTTGGGTGTCACTTTTGAAGACCATTTGGACTATTTTTATAGTTTATGTTTGACTATTTGTAAAGGCCTAAACTTATGTGTTTTTGGCTATTTTTGTTTTACTTTTTAGTAGGCTGGCTTGGGAGTTCAATCCAGCCTATCTTTAGGAGTAATCACTATTAGGGAAGGTATGTTTTCCTCATAATTCAAATTTGATGAATTTATAAAATAGAAGTATTTCTTCTTTGAGAGAGTGCTTTCCTAGGATTCTTTCTAGAACTTGAGACTTATCAAAGAGCTTGCTCTTTGTGGGATCAATTTTATCACTTATCACTCTCCTCCTACCTTTCTCTAGTGTTGCATGAATACCCTTCATTTTACCTTTCAATTTTCATGTTGAATTCTTGCTGAATTGGAGTAGGTCCATAGGCATCTCCATGGGAGATCATATTACATTTTCTATATAGATGCTTAAACACCTTATTGGGGACCCAAATCTTTGTACCTTCACACCTAGCATATGGACACCTAATCTTTTGACATTGCATAAAAATTGTTCATTGAACAAGCATGTGCAATGAACCCTTGAATTTCTTCAATAAACTTATTTGTGAATACCAATCAATTGGGATCGATTTTATTGTACATCCACTTCTTATGTTCAGGCGCATCTACATGTATGCAATGAATTTTGATCAACTTAGTTATAACAACTAGTTCTTTAACCTATTCCTTCAATCAAATCATATAGTATGTTCAACATAGTTATATCATAATTAATAACAATAACAATAAAGTAAGCCTAGAATTGACAACATATTATCCAAGTGCACTAATAATAAATTAATTACATAACACAAAGAACTCTTTAGTGCCCTATTTGACCTCCTGATTAGCTGTTGCATTTGTGTTTATAGGTGGAGGTGGCATGAATTAATTAGTGTTTTCATTATCACTTCTTTTGGTGTGGCACATGTATTTTATTGTATGGAGGCTCTACCTCTAAAAATGTTGCTACAATCACACATGTGCTTCAAATTTTGGAGCATGAATTTCCTATGTAGGCTTATATTTTCCCACATCCTATGCTTTAAAGTGCCTATGCCTATGACTTGCAGGAGTTGTATGATGCCAATGGGTTGGAGGAATGTAAAAGAAGATTGATAATATTTATAATGAGGCATTGGCCATATACCTTCTTATTTGCAATTACCCTTACATTGCAAGGCTTTAGTTAGTTATTATATGTTCATGTGGAAGGTTGTAAGGCCCTTGTCTTTAAGTATTTGCAACCTTAAATAGGGTGAAAGAACCCTTTGATCAATATCACAAAAGATGTTTATTATTTAGACCCTAAAACAAAATATTATGCTACAAGCATTAATTAACCAAACATTTTCCATGATATTGATCTGAAGGGTCTTCCACCTTATTTGAGGCTACAGAAACTTATAAGCATGGGCTTTGCAACTTTACACACGAACATACAATAGCTAACTAAACATTGCAGTATGGCGTAATTGCAAACATGGTATATAACCAATGACTTATCGTAAATATTATTAATCTTCTTTTGCTCTCCTATAACTCATTGGCATAATAAAACTTCTGCAAGTGGGAAAATATAGGTCCACGTGGGAAATTCATGCTCCAAAAATTGAAGCTTGTGTGTAGTTGTAGTAACATTTTTGAATGGTAGAGCATTCAATCAAGAAAATGCATGTGTCCCTCCAAAAGAGGGAAGTGAGGATGAAAACACTAATGAACACATTCATTATTGAAGTGTTTTAACAATTAAATTGCCATTTATCATAGAAGACATAAATCTATTGTACAACAAAATATGTAGGCCAAATTTATAAAAGAAGTGAAAACTAAATCAAACAACAAAGAAAAAAAATAATGGAAATAAATGCAATTTATCCAACAAATAGGTCAAGATCAACAACATATTATCAAATTTAAAATAAAGATTATAAAAATAGACCCTAAATATTCCCCATCCAAACCCTAACACTTACTTTTTTCAAATTAAGCTCATATCCTACAAATTAAGAAAACTAAACCCTAACCTACCAATCAATAACACTAACTAAACCAAAGCCCAATTTTCGTCACAAAATCCCAAATTCAAGCAAACCCTAAATTTCCCCAATCTAAACCCTAACACTTAACTTTTTCAAATTAAACCCATCCTTAATAAATTAACAAAACTAAACCCTAACCTACCATCCAACAACACCAACTAAACCTAGGTAAATCACTACATTAAAAAAAATAACTACAATAGATGTAAAGAAAGCAAAATAAATATAAAATAATAATAATAAATTAACATAGAAATGGCAAACCAAAATGCAAGAGGGGTTGGTGGTAGTTAGCGGCAGCAGCAATGGTGACTGGGCAATGTAGTGGATTGCTGGCCTCTTTGGAGAGAAATGGTGAAGCCCTAAACTTCTACTACAATGTTGAAATGGGAAGAATTACGTTAGTCTGGTTTGTATCATAAAATAACAATGAAAATTTCTATCGCTAACATGTTTAAGTGATATGGTAAGTTTTGATTTAGCGGCAGATATAAAAATATTCTATTGGTAAATGAAGAAAACATGTCATTTCTTTAAAAAATTTACAAGTAAAACATTTTAAAATTCCTTCACTAATTTGAAAATAAATATACATCCATTACTAAATTTTGTCAGTGATTTAGTGGCAAAAGGCATTAAAATTTGCCAACAATTAACGATGGATATACTAACAGAGCATCACCTGTCTATTAATAATTCTTTCACTATTTCATAAAGAACTAGCCTCCATATTTTCCATAATCAGAGCATAATTGTTAACTTATTGGTAATGTTTTGTCACTAAATTCCATTGCTAAGTAGAGAAATTATTGTAGTGTAGTGTGTCTTTAGTTGTTCTCTATATAGTTGTGTTTGATTTTTTTTTAGGTTTTTTTAGCTTTCCTCATAATATGTGAGGCTAGTCTCTTTGATCCCTGATTATTGTTTGCTGTGTAAGAAAAAAAAAAGCTCATTTTGAAAATAGAATAAGACAAGTACATTTGGGCTTGGTTATTTCATGTTAAAAATAAACTTTTATTAATCAATTTTGTGATTTTCAATCTTGTACAACTTTAGGCTTGCATATGCCTACCATGAATTATTCATTTTCTATCTTTGATCCCAAATTCATTTAGTTACTAATACCTTCGAACATACCAACTTTCAACAAAATTGAAGAAAATCAATATCCATGAAATGTTAAAACTTATTTTCTTTCTTTCTTTTTTTTTAATATTGATTGGATGAAGTTGGAATTTAATTATTTTTTTTTCGTAATCTAGGAACTGATTGGCCCCTTAATTGATCCCTTAATCATCTTTGATGGGTATGAACTAATCTGATCCAATCTTAAACCCTAGGAGTGTCATCCTTGCTCCAAGAGTCTCACTATTAAGGCACCTACTATTATGTCACATCCCCAAAATTGGAAGCATGACTGGCCCAAATTACCTAGTGGTGACCCAAAAATTCTACATCCTTTCATAAATCATTTATTCTTTGAAAACCATGGAAATTAATGTCATAATCATGGTTGTACATATTTAAAAGACATGATATGCAAACTTTATTTGAAATTCATTTAAATGCATTTCCTTTGAAAAAGGAAAACATAACTTTTCATAACATAAAACATCTTTTGAACTTGTCTAGCTAAGCTACTAGTATACCTAAAGATTAGTTAAAGACCACATACCTGCTTCATTATATAGTTAATAAAAGTCTCTTCTATCTGAGATGTAACATCCAATCAAACATCTATATGTTAAAATTAAATGAGTTAGTACAACCTGAGCTCTCAATGAGTAGAAAGTCTCCACCTTAACTTTGGCATATTCTCATGTCATGTTCAAATATTCAATCATGTATATTAATCACATAAAACTATATTCATTTTCACTTGCATTGAAAACATCATTCATATACTTGACATAATATTACTTTTACATGATTCTCATCACTTGACATCTACTAGTCAATATTAACTTAATTTCTTTTTCTCGCTTAACATTCATCTATAGTATACCTTTAGCAATAACTGCATCTAGCTTTAATATTAACCTTCCATAATAATTCCATAATGCCAAATAAGAAGGAAGTCAAACATCTTATACAGTGGCTAAACTAGGTAGCAATCAAGTTTGACCATTAGGTCCTTTCTTATAGCACAACCTAGTTGTGTAGATCATGTTACTTACCTTCTTTGCAAGGTAAATAATCAATCAAGTAAACATGCACTAGCACAGAAAACAAAAGGAAGTTGTGATGAGGTTGTATGATCCATAGCCATACCGTATCTTGGATGCCCATTATGACATTATGATATATCTTGTGTGCCCCTTACAATACACCGTGCATATGTTTGTCTCTCAACATACCATATATGCCATCAGCTTACTTGCTTCACAGTGAAGACCTATCAGGGCCGTGATCATTTCATATGTGTCATCTCTTTAGTACACACAAGTTTTCCTTGTCTTGCTGAGTTGGTCACAATCTTATGTACAATTTCTATCCTTTCAACTACCTATACACATGCTTTTTTTAATGTTATTTACCATATTACCCTTGCTACATTTTGTCCCTTCTATACATAGCCTATTTTTGGTTTCATGATTCCTAAAGTTCTACTCCAAGTTCATTTGTCATTATTTATCATACCTTGTAGTTAAGCCTTTTCATCTTTCTAGTTCATTTTCTTAGTCATATACATGAAAAGTCAAAATTTCTAAATTATTTAACTAATTCTAATTTCCAACCTTGAACTAGCCCACCCTCATATACATTCAATCACATTTTCACATATAAATATAGTCAAATAATCACACATAAAGATCTCATTCTTTCTTAAACTTGATCCCTACTTCTTTACTTTCTAGGTTGAATCTCTATTACTTTACTTTCTAGGCCAAATTCTTATTTTCTAGCATATGGAAATCATTTGGCTATTTTTAAAATGTATACTGTAGATATCTTTATATAAAAGAATGAAGCTAGTTAAAGTAGAAACTATCACTTACATGATGTGGAAGGCATTCTTCTCAATACTCTATGAAAGAATATTTGGATAAATTTGGCATAACTGGAAAATGATGTATACTTCGTAAAAGCAAAGTACACTAACTAAAATTAAAATTTTATATCTTATTGTGTTTAGAACATCTCAAAACTTGTTTCTGGCCAATTAAATTACCTTGATTGAGGTCTTAGACCTGATGTATCATTGGGACTTTCTTCTGGCATCACTTTAGCCATTAGAGAGCTTCTAGCCAATGAAGGATTGCATCTCTATAGTTATGTGATGACTAAGGTTTTGTCTTTCTCAAGGTCAACTAGTTTACTAGCAGTAAGTGACCGATTGACCAAGTACCAAAGATTGACCATTTTCCTTCTTGCTGAACCACTTATAGTGATAAATCCAGAAAATTTATTTTGTTAAGGTAATATGTACGAATAAAATTATGTTAATAAATTAATATTAAAAATTAATTTAAATAATAATATATTGATATTTTTCTTTGTTTCCTTTCTTTAAATATGTGTGATAAGTGAAAAATATACCTATAAAAATGATGAATATCACCTCTTAATTAGTTGTTAGTTTGTGATTTTTGTCTAACTTTTA
>JANHAO010021098.1:0-12625 GCA_026873985.1 Saraca asoca | reverse complement strand
TTAAAGCTCATAAACATAATATGATATGATCAAAATTATTTTCATCATCAAAATAAAAGATAGTCTAGCTGGCTAGGCTAACATACACAATCTCCCAGGTTCTATGCACAGGCTCTTCTATGGGATAAAACCTGTTGCAAAGTTTAAAAATATCATAATATGATTAGTGTAAAATTATTTTTATGCATAAGCATTTAAATAAAACTCTGGATACTCATGTTCCTTTAGGCATTGGGATTATGTTTTTATTATGCTCAAAAGTATAATATTGATATTCTATTCCAATGCTAGTCATTGCTATATGAGTGGAAGTAGATTGGAAGGTAGATGTGTGAGGTGTTTGGTGAAAATACTGAAAGGGAGGCCCCATAGAAGAATGTTGTGTGGAAAACACCATAAGATAGAGCCGTGGGAGGCACCATACTAGAAGGAGATTGCATGGGAGACACCATACAATTAGAGGGACTGGGTGGGAGGTGCCATACTATGAGGGGATTAGGAGAAAGATGCCATATTAGGAGGGGATTGCGTGGAAGGGGCCATACTAGTAAGGGACTAGGTGGGTGACACCATACTAGGAAAAGGGTAGGTGGGAGGCACCATATCAAGAGTAGACAAAAACATGTAAGCTGATAAGAAATTGCCATAAGATGATAACCTAGCTGGGGGTGGCTCTAATAAGGATGATAGGGTGGAAAGATTCCTTTTTTATTTTGGTTTCACCTTTTCTTTACATTTTCTTGATGCCATCTATATTAAATAAACTTAATATAAATAAATAAACATGTAAAAAATATAGAAATACATGAAACATAAAAAATGCAAGCAAGTATAATATAAATCCATTCAATTAAATATACAACCTCTCAATTAGAATCAATGTAATTTATTTGATTGATATCATTACTATTTTCTACTAAATCATCTAAATCTATATAGTCAGGTTCTTCATCTTCATTTCCCAATTCTTCATCTTTTTCCACATTATCATCTCCTACTAAAGTAGGAGGCTTAACTTCCTTATGTCCACCATTGATGCCATGTAGGTTATCAATATGCTTTAACTCAAGTGTTGAACAAATAGTGGATACTACCTCATTTTGATAGGCACCTTCCAATGTAATATTGTTTTCAACCACACCTCTTGGCTTGGTTTTAATTACAACCCACCAATTGTGCTTCTCTCTTGTTGATTTTGGATAAGATGTATAATATACTTGCATTGCTTGGTGTGCATATACGAATGGATCATATTTTGAATATCTTCTAGTATGCTTCACTTCCACTATTCCATACTCTTTGTAAATCTTCATTCCACAATCAATCATCAGATCAAACCATTCACATGCAAATAAAACCAACATTTTCATGGGCAATCTAAGATATTCAATTCCCACAACTTCTTTAAGAATCCTATAAAAGTCATCTTCGCCAATGTTAACATTTCTTGCTGTGCATATTCTACTATTATTTGTCTTCTTCCTTTCACTACATGACAAAGTGTGGAACTTATACCCATTTAAAAAATAAATTGGCCATGTCTTGGCCTTTCTAGACAGACTATACACTAAATCATGTAAACATTGATTATTCACACTATTTTCTGGATTTAGGACCTATAGAAAAGGGAAATAATTATTAGAATTAATTAAAAAACATAACATAATTATATATTACATATGTAGATAAGAAATCTAGAATTCTTACAAAATTTTGAAACCACTTTTGAAAATGGTGAGCAAGGTTTTCTTCTATATCCTGATTTGTAATATTTTAATGCATCATCTTCAACCATTGAATGAATAAGCTATGAAATATATGACCAAAGAATTAGATAAAAGTTACCCATTAGCAACATGAATGATACAGGTATAACTTGATTAATACCTATTTTTTGTATGGTTCAACCTCATCACAATTTAACAAGACATACAAATGGGTAGCATCTAACTTAGTTGGTTCCATAAATCTTGATGAACATGCACCAGATGGTTAACTAGGAAGATTGAAAATGGATAAAGTAGAAGCTATGGTGTCATCTTCACCACTATCGTCATCTCTCCTAACTCTTACGTTGTTTAACTAGACATGAGGCTCAAAATAATATAGGCAAAAATGTGCCATTTCTTCAATCAAATATGCCTCACACAAGGATCTCTTAGAACGGGCCTTATTTTTCACTTTATGCTTCAACTTGTTAAGAAATCTTACATAAGTGTGCATCCATCGATATTGAACAAGATCACCCAACAATGCTTCATATGGTAAATGGATTGGTAGATACTCTATAATATCAAAGAATCCCAGTGGAAAGATTCTTCCCAACTTGCATATGATGATAGGGATGCTTTAATGCTTATGTTGCAAATCTTCTTTTCATAATACAGTTAAGCAAATGTCTCTAAAAAAATGCTTAATTTTGTTAGAGGCTTCCATATACAATTAGGTAGTGCATGAAATGCCATTAGCATTAAGCACTCCATAAACACATGACAATCATAAATTTTCATTCCAAAGATCCATCCATCCCTAACATCCACATATCTATCTAATTTCAAAGCATAATTATCAGGCATGCATAATTCTTTCACCCATTCACACACTTCTCTTTTCTAATCAATGTTGAATGCAAACTTTACCTTAGGTTTATAAACTTTCCCATTGGTCTTGTAGCTTTAAGTCCTTTCTCTTATAGTATTCTTTCAAGTCCATCTATGCTTTCAAATTATCCTTCGTGTTGCCCTTAATGTCTATGATAGTGTTAAATATATTATCAAACCCATTTTTCTTAACATGCATTACATCAAGGTTATGGCAAACCAAGTTATTTATCCAATATGACAAGCCCCAAAATATACTTCATTTGGTCCAATTATGAGTCACCCAATACCTAGGTAACCTAATTGGCCAAATTTCAGTTACTTGTGAAAAACTACAAATTCTCTCCCACAACTAGTTGCCATTAAGCCTAACAAGAAGGTCTAACTGGTCTGCTTTATTTTTTATAAAGGCATCTTTATTCCTCCTAAAGGGATGATCAGGACTCAAACACATTTGATGAAAAACAAACCATGATTGCTTTCTTCCATTTTTCAATGTGAATGCATTAGTTTGTTCCATGCATATTGGACAACCTAGCTTGCCAACTATCATCAATCCAGACATCATCCCATCTGGTGGATAGTCATTAATTGTCCACATCAAATTTGCTTGCATGACAAAATTTTGCTTGGTGGAGATGTCATATGTTAATACGCCCTTATGCAACAATAATAGTAGCTCATCAATCAAGGGTTGTAGAAAAATATTAATTCTACTTTTAGGATTATTAGGCCCTGGAATGATCAATATCAAGAACATATATGGAGGAGTATTGCACATTTCCAGAGGAAGATTGTAAAGAGTGACAATTACTTACCAACATGAATATGGTGCAGTAGATTAACTACATGGAGTAAATCCAACTAAACATAGGTCAAGCCTAACATTTCTAGGCTCAACAGCATACTGGGATATGTATGATCAAAGTGCATCCATTCTTCTCTATTTGGTGGATGGTACATTACTTTATCTACCATATTATGCTCATGGTGCCACTTCATGTGTGGTATTGATGTCATTGATGCATATAATCTTTGAAGTCTTAGAATAAGTGGCATATAATAAAGCCTCTTGAATGGCACTTCTTTCCTCCTACCTTTACCAAGCCTATGTTATTTATAATGGGGAGTAGCACAAATCTTGCATTGTCTTTCATTAGTATCATCCTTATAGCAAATTATACAACCATTCAAACAACAATCAATTTTTTTGTTCCCTAGGCCAAGTTTTTAAGCTAATTTTTTTACTTCATACAAGTTTGATGAAACAAGATTATAGGATGGATGTGACTTTGCACAAAGTTGCATGATTTGGTCAAAGCATCTCTGTGGTTGATTGAAGTCTGATTTGATACATAGCATTCTCACTGCCTATGACAACTTAGTATGATTGTTACACCTTGGCCACAATGGTTGTTAGGCAACTTCTAACATATCACAAAACTTTTTCAGATTCTTCATTTGGGGATTCATCTTGGTTAGACTAAAAGTGCTCTCCAAAGTATGAATGACCAACATCAAATATCATATTTTCAAATCTATTAGATGGTATTATATCCTACATTCCCCTAACATTAGCTCAAACTCCTTCGCACCCATCTATTTCTGAATTAGCCTCACCATGATCAGTCCAATACTAATAATTATTGATAAATCCACATTTGTACAGATAAATTTTCACATCATCTATAGAATAAAACCTCTTGTTTTTATACTTTTTGTAGGGACATCTAATTACATTATCTTTTTTATAGCTTGGTTATTGCATCATATAACAAATGAAGCTTTCAACACCACTTAGAAACTCATATTTATATCCACCACCATCATTGAGAAATCTATTATACATCCACTTTCAATGATTTGGGCACTCACCCATTTATATTCAAGTTAAACTAATTAACAAAGACTTATCCTAGCTTTTCTAATGGTTATGCTAATTAATAAGAGTAGCAAATTTTCCGTTATAACATGTTTTTCTAAATGGGCCACACTAATGATGAAAAAATAGAAAAGGACATTCAATAATGGGCTACATTATAATGTCTCGATATAAAACATAGGCATGCGAATGAGTGTTGATATATAACATAGTTTAGAGGCTCCACCACCAACAGTAAGATTTACAATAACACGGGCATGCAAATCTATTATTTTGGATTCTTAATCTAATTTTTTAATTGCAAATTAATTAATGATCATGAGGAAATTCTGAATTTAAATTAGTTTCATAGACTTAGGTGGCCACTTAGTTGGATAAAATAGACTCTTAGATGACTCTAAGAATTTCAATTAACTTAGATTAATTAATTACTTTACTGACTAATATTTTAAAATATGTCTATGTGTAAAAGTAGATGTGTAGTCATGCTTGCAAGCATGATCATGAGCTCAAGATTACACATTCGAGTGGAATCGCGATTAGAATAGTGGGATTCAAATTCGAAGGCTTTGTTTTAATGTGATAATTTTTTTTTTCAAAATTTGATCCTTCTCACCTAAATTTGCAAACCCTTAATACGTCTAGAAATACATTTGATTAGAATCATGATTCAAATCACAATAGTTTACTTGCCTTGTTTACGTGATCAGAATCATGAAAATAGTTTAAATTCGTCGATTTAAATCATGAACCCTGGAGAAGAAAATTTTAAAATTTTGCATGTCACTCCTCTAGATCACCCCACCCATTTCAGTTCATTTTCCCACCTAATAAACTAGAAAAATGCATTATGCCCTTCAATTGCTATCTATAAAAATGCATTATACCCTTCAATTGCTTTCACCTTAACAAGATCCATATTTTGAGAAAACAATGAAAGAGATAGAGAAATCCAACAACAAAGCAATAAAATTTCTACAAGAGCTGAAATTTGATACTATAAAAAAAGAAGGACGAGTCCAAAGTACTTGTAAAAGTTAATGTGGAGCAAGAGAGTAGGAAAACAAGTAGATTTTGATCCGTTCGACAAACTTCAGCCAAGTCAACAATGGACGGCGGCAACCCAGCAATGAATTGTGGCAACCTAACAATGGACAGTGGGAATCTGATTGCAAATGGTGACAAATTGGTAGCAAGCCAACAGGGTGGTTGGGGGTCTAGGGCAGAGAGAAATGAATGGAAAAGAGGACTGCATGATCTAAAATAATTTTTTTTTATTTGATAGATTTCCAATGTCTGTGGCCATCAGAAATAAGCCACGTGGCATTTTTCTGACGTCTAGATATGTCAGAAAATATGACATGTCTTAAAAATTCAAAATTTTAAAAGCCTGATTATTTTATTTGCTTTTTGATGTCTAAGGACATTGGAAATTGCAATGTCATTTCCGACGTCTCTTAAGATGCAGGAGAAAATTAATTTGTCAATTTTTTTTAATAAAAATTTCATATGGATTTTCTAATGAATAAGAACGTCAAAATCTTGCCATGTCATTTTTTTCTTATGTTTTTGGACATCAGAAAAATTTCTATAGAGTATTTTCATTTTTCAGATGTCATTTTCATAGACCTCTGATGTCCAAGTATTTCCATCGGAAGGACATTGAAAATGACATCAAAAAATCAATATTTTGTTGTACTAAAACACCATGCATTATGTCATTCATAAACATTAGATGAGAGGTAGAAGGCCCATCGCGAGAAAACTAAACACCGTGAATGCTCTCACCAATTTCACTTTTAAGTAAAAGTCTTGATAGAATCTTATAACACAAAATAAATAGATAAGGTGATAAAGGATCACCTTGCTTTACCAATAAAAGGGGTGCAACATGAAGTTTTTTCAAGAAGTCACCCATCCTAATACTACTCTCATTTTAATGTGCTTAACTTCATTGACATCATCTTGTATGTCAGTATATATTATATATGTTCAAAGAGGGGTATGCATGTTTTATTGGTTGACAAGTATATTTAATAGTATACAAATTAGACGCATTGACAAGTAATCGTATAGAAACCTTTTTAACAATTAGAATAATAAATATGGATTAAATTAAACTTTATTTTGATCCCAAAAGTTTACTTTAATTTATAATTTTCTTTGTAGTTAGGTTCTAAATTTTGTTTTCATTTGTAATTACTTTCCTACCATTATTAATTTGGATTTTCATCGGCAATTATGTAGTATGTTAATATTTGTGGATATAAGAAGTTATATATAACATGAAAGTAAAGAGTCATTCATCAGGATAATAAATTATTGCAATTTGAAATAAATATTAAATAGATATAATGAAATTAAATTCATTTAAATTGAAAATACGTATGATTGGAATTATGTATCTTGTTTTCTTATTAATTTTGTGACCAAGGTTGTACTTTTTAATTTTCATGTCACAATTTAATAACTGTATAAATTGATTATGGTAGGGGTTAATTACATAAAAAAATCTTTAGGACTTAATTACAAGAAAAATAAAGTGTAAGAATGGAATTAAAAAGTGTAACAAACAATAAGATTGAAAAACTTAATTTAACTATAAATATTGTTAAAAATAACTTTGTTTATTGAAAAACTTAATTATATGCATTCATATTTTAATTCTCATATAAAAATTTTTAGTTTGATTTTAATATGAAATAATGCATATGAAATTATATATATATATATATAGTAATGCATATTTAATTTGTATTTTATCTTGACAATCCCTCGTTACCGTCATTGATCATACATGACTTTGTTATTTTTGCTTGATTTATATATTTATATTATCATTCATTTTTTTAGAATATTATAACCCCAAAAAAATTTACTTTTCTCTAATTAAAAATATTATAAAATAAATTTAAAAATTACTTATAGTATATTGACATTATTAGGAATGACACAATAATATATTCCTTCACGTTTAAACTTAGAAAGAAAAAAAATTGAATTTAAATTATGGATTAAATTATTTCACATTACTAAGTAAGCATAAAATAAAATAATTATTTACATTGATATAAAATATATAAATTGATAAGATATATACATGTAAATGATTTTTTTTAAAAGAAATATTACTATAAAATATGTATATTATTTCTTTGATAAACATGAAATATATTAGACATTGTTATTTCAATTATTAAGATTTATAAAAATATAAATGAAAATTTATTTTTAAATTTAATTTTGATATAATGCTATAGTAAGATTAATACAAGTGGTTAAATTTTATTTTAATTTTTTTTAAAGAGAATCAAAATAATCACATATATAAAGAAATCATGACATTTTATTTAAGATAGATAATTTTACAAATACTCAATTTTACGTTCATTTACAACGATATTTTTTCTAAACAGAATTTAATATTTTATTTATTTTATACAAATAATACCTTGGTGTGAACAATCAAAGAGTCCTTAATGCTTGTGACTGCTAGGAACAATTCATGAAGATCTCATTGCATTCGAAGATCTACATAGTTAATAGCTTCATGTTGTAAGATCTCATTAATCATCAAAATCATGACCATTCTATGATAAATAATAATAAAATAGAAGAAATTGATCTGTCATTCTTTGATTAACATAATTTATGTATATTTTATATATTTTTATGCTTATTTTTTTGTTATGTTTATGTACTCAATTGGATGCTTGAAATTGATTTTGTGGTTTGCTCAATTTTTGTGTTTAATTGAATTTATTTAGTAAATTTACACTATTTCAGGTTTTTAGACATATCTTGAGTTTTGAATCTCAGTTTTAGGTTATTCTTATATCTTTGGAAAGATAAGAGAAATATCTAAAAATGTTATAGAATGTCCCCAGCCTAGTTCAATAGTTTTGGAGATCAAATAAAGCCCGTAAGCGGGAATAGAGTGCTATCTTGCGGCCTAGAACCAGTTTCATTATTTTCATTATAAGTAGAGTTTCACCCATTATTTTGATTCAACCTTAAGCCCATAGGATAGCTAAGATCCATTCTTACAACTTTCATGAAAAACTTAAGGTCAAACTACATCGTTTTGAATTAGTTTCATGGTTGTGGACTTAAGTACAAAATTTTATCATTGGTTGGACTACTTAGAAAGTTGTCTCAGTTTTTGGCACATAATTTGAGCTAGAAATTAAATTTTTATACAAGGTTAAGGCCATTGGACTCGTAAGAGACAAGGCTACATTTCATATTAAGGGAGTCACACCCAATTAATACTCCTTCTAACCCTAATCAATAGCCCAATCAAGTGGCAATGTAATGAGCCTATAAATACTAAGCTGAGCTAAAATTGTAATAACCTTTAGAATAATTTTTTGTATTGCCTCTAACTTGGAGAAGGAGAGGAGTTCTATTAGGATAAGACTCCAGCCCAAATTAGGTTTATTATTTCTTTTCATTTTGGCATTTTATTTCTATAGTAATATGTAAATAAACCTCTATTTCAATCTAAGGGAATTTTTGCACTAATTCATTTGTTGATTATAAGACTTGCTCTTAATTCAAATTTATTCTTTGTCTTGATTCTCTATTTTAATACTTATAATTGCCTTGGATGATTAGTTAATAGGGCTCATTAGTTAATTATTCATTGTCATTTACTGCTAGTTGAATTTTTATAGGCAATTTGTTGTTATTTGTGACTATTTAGTTTTAGTAGGAATAGGGTTTTGATTTGCTGCTTAGGTAATTCAATTAATTAGACTTGATATTTTTATATTTTAATGCTACTGATAAATTGGTTGAGGTACTAAGCTTGAACTGATTTAGCTATAATAGTTAATTAGGTGCTGAACTTGGTTAACCAATCTAGGAGGAAATTAACAAGAATTAATTAGGTGTTGGACTTAATTAGTTTCTTGGCTAACTAATCAATAAGGGAATGAAATAATAGTGTCAAGGATCAGTCACAGAATTGGTTGCAAGAGTCCTTTAGATTGAGCTTTTCTCCATTTGATTTCCCTTCATTTCTAATTTTGTTTTCTATGCACTTAAACTATTTGTTTTAATTCTTATTTCTATTTAGATATCCAACCCCCCTTTCATACTATAAACACATTGAAGTAGATCACCAATCTTTGTAAACGTGACCTGGGCTCACCCTAATTACTAATTTAGGTAACTTAATTTTATTTTTGTTGATCTTGATATCTATCATTTTTCAACCGAAAATACAATAGAACAAAAGAAAGTGATAAACTTATACTTATGTGGTGGTTAGCTTAAGGTTTCGATGGTAGAAGCTTTAAAGGGTTCTGATTGGTGGAAGATTAGAAAGTGGGTTGAGTTCATAGCATTTTGATAATTTTGAAACCAAAACTAAACAATTGGTGGTGGGGAAGCTTAGAGAAGGCTAAGTGTTATTTGAGTTTTTGTTTTACATACTACAAATTTGATCTAGCGTTGAAATTATGCTTTGTACTAAAATGGGATGCAAAAAATTTTTAAGTTAGTTGCAGTTCAACTGAGAAGTGCCACAAACACTGCAACTAGTAGATTTTTGTTTGTGAATTGTTGCGGTTGAAAAACCGCTACTAAGAGTTTAATATTGTATCGATTTGTTTTATCTGTTGCTAGGAAACCGCCACAATGCAGTCGAATTTTTTTATAGTGTATCTAAAAGAATTTGTTGGTTTTCTCTATTTAATACCAACTATGTTCAGAAAATAATCAAGAGTACACAATGAAACTTATCACTTTTCATTTTCTTTTACTTTGTAGCTTAGTAGGTGTGAAGTAATGTATAAGTCAAATATGCAAATAACAACTCATATATTATACTTCACAGTAAATTTAACACTGAAAGAAATAGTATACTGAATAGTCCTCTTTTGAAAAATAGAGAGTTACATTAATTAAATGGCAAAATCTAGTAACACACTAAAGTGGAGGTATCTTCTGAATGTTCTTCTTGAACACAAATGTAGTGATCAATAACAACAAATCCGATCACCCATAATATTTTTCATAACTAGCTTGCAGAATAAAAAAAAACACATATTTTAAATGCTCATTAATTTAGATTGTGTTAATTTGGTTTCTAAATGATATTTAGTATCAATTTAGTTCTCTAGTTATTTAATTACATCAATTGCAATCTTTCTATTACTTTATTAATTATTTAAATTCTAAAATAAGTAATGATATAACGACTAATTTGTTGACATAATAATGTTATAATGTTAATATGATCATATCTTTATCATTTTCACTATAAAAAATAAATTATTTTAACAATAATTTTCTATTGAGTGTTCTAATGATAGATTAATATAGGAACTTGATTGAATATAATTGAATAACTAGAGGACTAAATTGATATAAACTAAATCAGTAGGAGATCAAAATATGTGTTTAGTCAAAATTAAAACGTGATTTAAAAGTAAGATAATTAAGTATAAAATATGTGCCAACCACGCAGACACCCTATCCCTCAATTTCATATCAACGTGATCTTAAAGTTGGTTTCATATTCTGATTTTGCAACCTAAATTCAAGACATTTTTGCATGCAAGTATGCAACTCGAACCACGCACCAAAAACTAAATATTTTATTATCATAGTAAGAAGGTAAAATAAAAAGAAGAAAGTTCTATTAGTTCAGGAAAAGTTTTATGGAATTTTTTTTACAATTATTAATAATTAAATGTGTTGCAATTTAGTGGATTATGGTTTTAGAATTGTGCCTTACAAACCAAATGCATATAATGTAATAAGATGCATTTTATAACAATTTTATTCAAATTAGTTATTGTTAATAAAGGTATTTTATTTATCATACATGTTTTAAATATTGTTTGATAAAGTCCATAGATCAAGAGGGCTAATGGATGAGGTCTTGCATAGGGATGATGATCATGAAATGGGATTCCATACAAGCCCTGATCTTAAATGCTCCTAGTTGTAGGTCATTAGAAATGGACACCATTGATTCAGACATATATGATGCATGTTCAATTGGGAGGATGTCTTGTTTTATGGACATTGGTGTAGAGACACTAGTGCTTATGTGTGGATGCTCATTAGTGAAATGAGATCACTAAGTTAACTCACCCAAGAATTCTTGAATGGAATACAAATAAGTCAAACTAGAATTCCCATAGTGCAATGGTGTTGATTGATCTTGAGACCTAAAACATCATAATAATCTTATATATAGCCGATCATACTTTGATGTTCTAATTCCTAGGAATCATAAAAGGGACAATGTGTTAGGAAAAATAGATCAAAAGCATCAAATATGCATAGAGGAATTTTTAAATTTTTTCCAAACCTGGATCATGTTTACAAATTAATTCATAAAGTTTTTGTACAATTTAAATAACTTGTAAGTAAGGATTTGAATTAAACTTTCATGAGAGTTGTTTTTGGAATCCCCAAGCTTCAAATTTGAATTTGATCTCCAAGAAATTCCACAAAGTCTCTAACAAGCCATATAATCAAGTCCTCCAGGTTCTCTTATGGCAACTCTTTTAGATTTGATCTCCAATAGTAATGGTGATCCATACGAACCAATTTGATCCAAAGCTTCCACCAATATTCACATAATAGGCAAAGTAGAAAAATTAACTCTTTAGTTTAAGAGGTCCTAGTTCTCCAAGAAATCATGTATTCACTTGGCTATGATTGGTTTTTGAATGCAAAGACAAGAAGAGAAGAGGGGTCACATTGAGAGAGGTTTGGGCACACAACATATGTGCTAGGGTTAGTGTATTGTGTCATTTTTTCTCTCGCTCGAAGGGTTGACATCTCTCCTATTTAAATAGAAGATGTTGGAACACAAGCATGAGTGGGGAGAAAGTAAGGGTGGTGCACAAGCTAGGGTTTCACCCTTGCTTATGCCGTTCACTTTTTGATAACTCAATGAAAATAGAGTTATCTTGATGTTCCTAGACTTGAATTATTGAAGTATGAGAGTGATTTCTTTCAAATAAGTCCTTGTTTCTATGTATCTTTGTTAAGTCTTTCTAAAGTGTTTTCAATATGTTAATTCTGAAAATTTTAATTTTGTTTATGGAGGAAATGAATTGAATTGATTTGTGTCTCATTTTAGATGCTAAAGTCCAATTGTGGCTAGAAATTTGTGGCT
>JANHAO010021097.1:0-12621 GCA_026873985.1 Saraca asoca | reverse complement strand
GACCCGTACTCGCTGGTTCTTTGTTACAACTACACCGTGCGCTTGCGGTAATTTTAAAACGTGCAATAAGTTTTTGCGACATCAATGTTGCCCCTACATTTTTCAAACTAAATGATATGACCTTATAACAGAATGTCCCTTGATTCATTATTAACATTGTTTTGTTGTTATCATTGGTTTACATCTTCAGCTGGTTGTATCTTGAAAATCCATCTCTAAAATTGAGAATTTTAAAGCATGTCGCACTATCCACCAGCTAATCGGTATTCGAGAGTGGATATGAATCTTTGGGGCATACCTTATTAAGGTCAGTAAAGTCCACATACATCCTCCACCCTTTTGTGGCTTTTTTCACCAGAACTACATTCACTAGCTAAGTGATATGTGGGATTTCCCTAATGAACCCTGCACTCAGCAATTTGTCCACCTCTTTTTTTATTACCTTTTACCGTTGGAGACCTTGATTCCTTTTCTTTTACTGTACAAGCTTTATACTTGGTTGATTAACAACTTATGGCAAGCTATTTCCAAGTCAACTCCCAATATATCAACGAGTGTCTAGGTAAACACCTTAATGCAATTTTGTAGGAGCTTTACAAATCGATCTCAGTTTATTTCCTCTAGATCTGCCCCAATCTTGATTACTTTTTCATCACTATCCTAAAAAATCTATACCTCTTTTATATCTAATCTGGACTTCGGTTAACAAGGATCATCATGCCGAATGTCGAGTAATGCTAAGTCTACCATCTAACACTTGCTATTTTTTTCACCAACAAGTGCTAATTTTGTTCCACTAGTGTTTCTTTGGGTCTTAGCTAAACTTGCCACATAATATCTTTGAGCAATCTGCTAGTCAACTTGCACTTCGTTGATTCCTCCAAATGTTAGGAACTTCATTAGCAAATGGGGAGTGGAGACACTAGTGCTTACCTTTTGATTGACTGGGCCATGGGGAGTTGTTCCTTTCTCTGTTTTCCTTTTTCCCTTCTCCTATGTAAAACTTCTTGTATTATGAAAGATGCCCTTACCTTATAGGCACTTCTATCTCATCTTTCAGTGTAACACACTTATTGGTATGATGCCATAATCTCAATGGAACTTACAAAATTTGGATTTATCAGCTGGCAAAAACTTTATTCGTTGTTGTGAAGGAAACTTCATTAGCTTGACAGCCCGTATGTCTTATACTATACGACTTATTAGTGCATTCAATAGTTCATACTTGTTATATTGTCCACGATGAGGCCCTCTCTCTCGCTCAGGAGCTTTGTCTTTAGAAGGCATACTATCATACTATGCACACTCTATCTGCCATTGAGTGAACTTACCCTCTTCAACATTAATTAAATCTGGCCAAGAGTTCTGAGAACTATGAGAAATATTAATTAAGGATCTTGTGTAGTTCATGTTCTCAGTAACTATTAATTTCATCTTATGTTTGTTTGAAGTGTCAAATAATATTTATGGTATTCCCAACGCACCTTTTCATACAAAAAAAAAAAAAAACCTTTGTTGGTTTAAAGTATGAACAAATTAGAAGTTCTCTCTTAACTTGTGGATATCTAGTCAACATCCGAGTACTATGACACCGATCCTAAAATTTTAAACTGTCGAGAAGATGTTTAACAATTATCTCAAATCGTGTTATTTTGGATATCACACACACAAATTCAATGTTTCTTAATTTGTATTCTATTTGAACCTACTTGTAGGGTGTGAACTGAAGCAATTGGTACGAATTTTTATCCCCACCTCTTTCTTTTAATCATATTTTTATTATGTCGGAAAAGGAGGCAAAATTTTTATGTGTAGAGGATTCAAAATTCTCTTTTTATACACAATAAGACTTATAAACATTCTTTCTGTTTATCTTTGTTTAACATGAAAAGACAAAAGCTTGCTTGCTAGCTTCAATGGTGGATAAGAAAGGTGTCTTCCACAAGAGAACCCGAAATTGATCACCATTTATATACATAATTATATATATTCCCACTCCATAAGATAGAACTAAGCATGCAGATAAAATCCAAAACAAAGGTTAGTGGAACCTATCTTGTCGAGTCATAACGATTCTTGATTGTGGGAAAAAGATGTTGCTTGCAATGAGAAGTAATGTTCAGTGGACCAAAAGGTTTCCACAAAAGTAATGCTACAAATAGCTAGCGATCCATTTCAACCATGCATTTTCCACAGCCTTAAGTAGTTTGCTTATTCTAATCTGTTCTTTAGTTACTTCCATTGATTGAGTTCTCTATCATCTAATCATAAACAATTGTGGACGATACAAAGCCAATCATGTAGAAAATCTTTTCCTGTTGATGACTTAATTGCACGTTGGCGGGGGCAAAAATTCAAAAACCAACCTAAATCAACCGATCGATCCATTTGTATCATAATATTTTGTATTAATGCAATTTAATTGGATGATTGGTTTAAGTTAAACAGATGATATATAAATGACAAAAATTCAATTTAACATTGTTTATATGGTTGAATCAATCATTAACCAATGTTATCTTCATTATGTGATGCATTATTATAATTTTTTTTTTTTTTTTTTTACATTCAATGTCATAGCTATTGGAATTTTTCTGGACTACCGTAATTTAATTAAATCATATGTTATTAGATTGAATGGATGTTACAACAACTAATTATTATAGGTCAATTAATTATGTGATTAAATTATTAAACTTGTAATGACATTTAGGCCACTAATGTATTATAGTGGTGTGAGCTTTATCACTGGGTTAATGATAATGAATCAGTTAATCCAATAGGATTACAAGACAAGTCTGTACTTATATCTTGATAGAGCTATAGTTGTTCTATTGAGACTTTAGATATATTTTTTTTAATCTTTTTTTTACTAGAGTTATAAGGAGTGAATCTATTAAAAGAGTATTTTGCTATCATGAATTCTCACGTAATGTTAAGTAAGATTTTATTATTACTATTATTATTTAAATTTATATGTGCAAATATGATGCATTATAACATGATTCAATAGATCTAATAAATTGACTATTTTAATTTATGCAATTTTTTTCAACAATTGATATTAGAGTCAAAATTTTCCTTTCATGGTACAAAGGCTCAAATTCGTCCATTTTTTTTTAGGATTTTATGTAATTCATAATTTGTGATGCAAAATTATTATGGATATGAGAATATGACATTTATTTATATTTTGACTTAATGTATTTCTAAATTAGTTATAATTGTTTTTTGTAAACCTTCTTGAGGTGAAACCATAAATTAATGTAACTTGAACTTTCTTTCAAAAATTTCAATTTATAAATTTGAGAGATTTAAAGAAATTTTTTTAAATTAATTTATTATTATATCTCAAGAGTTTATAATGTGTAAAAGGTACAAATTAATTTGAATAAATATCGTTGAAAAGATGAATTTTTAAAATTTTATATATCTAATTAGCCTGAAAGTTTATTTTTCAAAATTTTATTTAATTATAAGATAGTTATTCAAATTGCTTGAGGTTTAATTGATAGAATGATGAGGTAGAAAAAAACCCTCTATTAATTTTGTAAAACTCGAATTGTTATAGCATCAATTTTTAAATTCTTAAAAGCAATATTTTTTTGAAAACTTGAATTAGCACAAACAAGTGTCAATTTTATGAAATTGGTGAAGGATTTTGATAGAGAATTATATGGGGAAAGAAACCCACACAAAATTTTGTAAAACAAAAAATATGATTGAATTGATGGAATTTATAAACTGGGTCAAGTCTAATTATATAATTGGCTACTCACATCAGTGGTATGCGTGGCCACACGCTACCATTAGAGGTGGCAAATAGTGATAAAAATTATATTATCGTGCTCTACTTTTTTAGCTTTATTTGTAGTAATTTTTTTTAGATTTTTCTAAAAATAAAAATATTTTATTTATTTTTTCCAATTTATTTGAATAATTATTTAATGTTATTTGGGACTGAAAATTTTATTATATGTTAGCTACATATTAAACTAATATTTTAATTTTTCTAAAATTTTTTGAAAATATTTTTTTTTATATAATTATTGTCCTATTTATTTGAGTATTAATTTCATGGTTTTTGGAAATGAAAATTTTATTGTATGATTCTTATATATTATACTATTATATATAATTTTTGTAGATTGATTTGATATTTGTTTCACATTTGAATTTTTTTTTTGATTGTTGTATGTAATTTTTATAATTATGTAAGAATTAATTTTGTTGATATTATGCCATGAAATTTTGTGCAATTATGTACTTACTTATCATGGGACCAATTACATAAAATTTTACTAAAATTAAATTTTGAAATCTTATTTAGGAGAGTGCTATGTTAGTAATTTATGCCTTATCAATGTAGTATTATTAACATAGTTTGTTGGTAATAATATGAATGTTAGGATTGTTTGTTATGTTTTTAAAATTTTAAATACCCTATCGGTGTTAGGCTTCATGAATGTAACATTCAATCTTTGTATTATATTATAAGGCCTTAAATGCCTCATTGGTGTTGAGTTTCATAATATAATATTTTTTGAAATTGCATAGTTATTGAGGAAATATTATAGCATAACTATGTTGAACATGCAATTTTAGACATTTATGATAAATTTCATGAGTTGTTATTTCTTCAATCTTTTGCATAAGGACTTTTCATAGAAACTAGATACACTTTAATAGAGTGTACTTAATGATTATGATGTATACTAAGGATAAGACCATCATGAACACATTACTGACTCTCTAAATGCCAAAGTGATTGTGGATTTTGTAGCTCATAAGTTTGTAAACTTTGATAAGGCTAAAAATGACTAGAGTTGATGGATGAAATTGTTTAGGATGGTGTTAGTGGAATTAGTAAGTATATCGTGGAATCGATATACTATTATGATTGCTCATTGACATGAAAATGGACGTAGAAAATAGTCATTTGATTTAGCATGTTTTAGAGCATCTTTTGGCTCAAATTAATGTTCTTGAGACTTTATATCACACTCAAGAACATGAACGGACTTTCAGTAAAATGACATTTATAATTAGTCAAATGGATGATGACATGAAGAATTGAAGGATCTTTGTGCTCACTTTATTTTACATAGATCGAGTGTTGAGCATAGAAATAAATTACACCCAAAGGAACTTAATTTTGAGAAGTAAGAAAGTTTATTTGGGTGCGTATTATAATAAATCAAGATACTTCGCTAATTCTAGTGAAATGTTTCGTCAAATACTTAGTGGTTAGACGGAGGTGTAATTATTTGCATTACAATTTATTATAAGCATTAAGAAACAAGAGGAAGCCAAATGATAAAAGTTGACAGTGAAATTAAAAATAGTAAAAAAGTGCAAGATGAATATGTAAGAGTAGTTGCTATTTGGAAATTAGAAAGTTAGTCAGTTGAATACTGTGGTTAGATACGAAAGGATTACAATTAATGTGAGATCCTTAATGCTGTAGAATAGGTGTCTAGGTGATATCTCCTCAAAAGGATGAAATGATTAATAAAAAAAGAGATTCTTCATAACGTAGACTTATCCTTTTTTGATATGTTATTGATTGCATCAAGGGATATACTCCCTGCTAGAGTTAGTGGACCGAAAGGTTGAATGTATTGAAGTTGATTCACAATAAAGTAAGTAGATTGATTACATTGAGCATTATGGGTGGATATTAATATTTCTTTTTCATTGGTGATTGATCAATTTTTTGTTAGATGGAAATATCTACTAAAAAGTTAGAATCCTTAAATTCTTTTGGGGCATTTTAAAGTTAAGATTGAACTAAAAAATAATAAGAAAATCAAGTTTGTCAGTTCTGATAAAAGTGGTGAGTATTATAGAGATATGATAACCTAATTTAAAATTTGATTTTTTAGTAAGATATCTCGAAGATTGTAAATTTTTTAAGTGAACAACCTTATGCTTGGAATGCTTAAATAGGATTGGATCATAAGAAGGTCGAACTACATTCTCATGGACATGATAGAATGCATGTAAGTGCATTAAATTTTACTAGACTTTGTATAGGGTGATATTTTAAAGATTGTAATGTATATTCTAAATCAAATCCCTAGGAAGTCTATATTTAAAGCCCCATATGATTTGTTGTATGGAAAAAACCTAGTCTTAGACATTTCTATGTTTGGGTTGCAAGGATAAAGTGAAGCCATTTGATCTATTTATTAAGTAACTTGATTCGAAGACCATTGATAGCCACTTTGTTGGATGTTGTAATATATATAAAAGTAGTAGATTTTATTGTCTGATCCATACCACCAGAGTTATTGAAGGACCTTGTTTTGTTTATTGGTTTGATTGTAGAATATTTTTTTTATCTATTTTAATTGATGACTCGTTTCAAGTTGATATGGCATCGGTGGCTCATTTTGACTTAGAGCTTCACTAGATGCATAATGGTCTTCTTGAATTGTGATTAGCCAGAAACTATTTATGTGAATTAACCAGATGATTTTCAAGAGAAGAGTGAAGAGCACTTAATGTGTAAATTTAAAAAATTCATATATATGATTTAAATAAAACATCTAGATAATGGTATCTCAAAGTTATACGAGATGATTGTTTCTCTTGGGTTTAAGGAGAATGATACAGACTATGTGTCTATTTTAAGTTAGGTATAGGCATATTTGTGATTCTAGTCTTATATTGATGATATTCTCCTTGAGAACAATGTTATAAGCCTTGTGATTGAGATAAAGCATATATTATCTATATATTTTATATATGAAAGATCTTAATGATGCCTCTTTTGTGCAGGGCAAATGGATCCATCATAATAGATCCTAGGGTCTTCTTGGCTTGTCTTAAAGATTATATGTTAAAAAGGTTTTCAAAAGGTTCAATGTGTTTTATGTACTCTCAAAGTATTGCATCCTTCTAAAAGGATGAGACTTTTTCTAAGGCCCAATATCTTCAAAATAATGTAAAGATTAAAGTAGGTCTTGTATGCTTTTGTTGTTAGTAACATGTTGTATGTTCAAGATGTACACATCTTGATATCATTATTAGTTTAGTGTGCTTAGTAGATACTTAAGTAATCTTAGTTAGATATATTGGACTGTTGTGAAAAAAGTTAAAGAGTACCTATAAGGTACAAAGAATCTTTATGTTAATCTATTGCAGATCAGGTGATTTGATTGTTGAATGCTACTTTGATTTTGATTTTGTTAATTATCTAGAAAATATGATGTTGATATCTAGAAAATCTTTATGATGACAGGAGTTGTACTTGGAAACTACCGAGTAGTTAATTACAACAACATCTACTATGGAGGCAGAATGTGTCATATGTTGTAAAGCCACTTATGAGACTATTTGGTTAAGAATATCTGGATTCAAAGTTGTAGAGAGCATTTCTAGGACCTTAACCATAAGTTATGATAGTGCTGCCATAGTAAACTTCTCTCAAAATAATAATGAAAGTACTTTTTGTAAGTCTTTTGATATTAAGTATCAATATACTAAAGAGAGAAGATACAAAAGTGTTATACATGTTGTCATGGATCATATTCTTATGGATCCACTAACCAAAGGCTTAGGTGTAAAAATTGCTTACGAATAAGTAGCTAGAATGAGTTTGGTTAAGGCTTTCAGTGTTCAAAATTGGTGGGAGTTTCATGTTTCTGATTAAAATATTGTTATCTCGAGATTAATAAAATGTTAATGATATTATTATATATTTCGCATATAAATATATATGACATTGTTGATTATGCACATTTGTTCTATGGTATATTGATGGAAATATTTAGATCCTGTCTTATTATTATATTAAAATTTATTCTCATTTTAGGCATTTTGGGCGTGTGCATGAACTATTTCATAAAGATGTACAGAAAATCACATTTTGATATGCATGTCTTGTTTCTTACACATTCCATATTATGTTTCAGTTGTTGAAACATAAGTATTTAAGATATGTATTGTATTAGTATTCCTATTGGATATGATGATCTGCATTATTAGGTACCTATACTTGATGTATAGTTGTAATGGTGCCATTATTATTGTTGTTGACATTCATTGTTTTGTTGGAATTTTCCTCGACTACTATAGTTTAATTAGATTATATATTATTGGATTGAATGAATATAACAACAACTAATTATTATGAGTTAATTAATCATGTAATCAAATTATTGGACTTATAACGACACCTAGGTCATTGATAGATTTTTGTGGTATGAGTCTTGTCATTGGGCTAATAATGATAGGTCAGTTGACCCAATATAGTTATAGTAAGACATGTCTCTACATATATCCCAGTAAAGTTGTAGCTACCCCATTAAGACTTTAAATATAATTTTCTCTTACTTTTCTCTACTAGAGTTATAAGGAGTGAACCTGCTAAATGAGTATTTTGCTATAATAGATTCTCATATAATATCAGGTATAATTTATTATTATTATTTAAATTTATATGTACAAATATAATGTATTATAACATGATTTAATATATTTGACTATTTTAATTTATCCAATCTTTTCCAACAATTGCATCATCTCAATGGTTGAAAAAGAGTCTGAAATATGTGATGAATGCACATTACAACATCAATTTTTACATATTGTAACATATTGTAAATACCATCTCTTTATACGATCAAGTTAAGAGAAATTTTCTTCGTAAATCTTTTATAAAATGCAAACGACATGTTTCTTCCTCGTTCAAAAAATTAAATTAATTGAGAGATGTAGACTTGTTTATCTAGTTAAATATTACCCGACCTCTAAATATATATATATATATATATATATATTTTTCAAATTAATACACACGAGATAAAATTCCTATTCAAGTAATTATCTAAGTTAAATTTATATAATTTAAAGAAGCAAGATAGAAAGGATTCAATCATATATGCCCTTATAATAATCAATGTAATTTGTAATTAAGTTTAACACAAATCATAAAACGTGCACTTAGACTTCTCCTATGAGCAATACCCAAATCAAAGTGCCACGCATTAGAAGAGGCACATATAGGATAAGGCCAATTTGACAATACGTTCAACAAGGCACATACAAACCAAGGAAACTACCATCTAACAAAGGAGTTGAATTGTTGATCACAGCTGCCGGAAGCAGAAGTAATTTGAATCATAAATGATATTAGGAATGTCTCACATTGATTGTAAGTGTACCAAACAACCAACAAAAGGATCCGTCACTAGATGCTTCGGATAATTAGAATATCACATCACTTGGGTTACGAGTAGCTAGAATAGTATTAATATTGCATATGGTCCTTAGTTAGGCCGCATAGTTAGTTGCAGCATTTATACGATTAGAATACAAGGGTTTGGCTAATAAGTTTGAGCTTTCATGGTCAATTCATGAGCTTTATGACCAATTAATATATGGCTAGAGGGCTTTAGTGACAATTTACATTGCAAGGTGTGGTGTCCATTGGATGCATCTGAACAAGACAGCTTTTTATCTAGGATTTTCCGAGGACATGCTTAAATAAAATTTTAGAAATAACTTTAAATAAATACATGTATGTAGTTTATTAAGAATTTTTTTATTCAAATGATATTTGATGATTCTGAAAATTTTTATCTTTTTTTATTTCTCGAATTTGATTTAAATTTTTTGTATATAAATCTAATAATTTTGTCATTTTTATTATATATTATCAAATGATGATGATAATAATAATACGGTGTATTTTTTTTTTCTTAATTCACGTTACTCTAAAGGCTGATTGTCATATTGATGGCTTTGAAATTTTCTTAAAGTCTTAATCGGTTGTTAGGAGCCAACACATTATGAGACATGACGTTTCAAAAACACCATGTTATTTGGTAAGAAGACACAATCTCCATAGAGGATTAAAAAGACGAGGGGAAAGCACAACATTCTCATTAAGACACTTTCTTGTGTGTCCCCTATCATTACCTTTGGCTAATTTAGTGGATTGACTAAATTTATTCTTTCATTGTGTGGCAGTTGAGAGGAAAACAGTTGAAAGTTTGAACGAGAAATTTGAAACAATAAAGGGATCTATTTCTTGATTAATAGATTGTCAACATATTATTTAATAAAATTATAATCAGTAGATATAGATAGTTCGAGATTGTAAAAAAAAAAAAAAACCAACAAAATATAAATATATAATATTTAATGAAAATGAATTCATTTAATTTTTTTGTTCAAGCAAGGTTTCACATCTATACTATTTAATAAAAAACATTATTTGGAATTGCTTCTCTTTTAGTGATGTTAAGTCATCTTTATTTCTGATAAAATCATGTAATATACTAAGAAATTTAAATTTTTTTTGTTTGTTTGTTTATATCTTTATCTTCTTTAACATTTTAAAAATTAAGAGATGAAAAATTAATTTATCAAATCTTAATTAATCTCACAGAATCAAGTTACTATTATAATTTCTATCTTAAATTTTAATTTTTATTTAGATTTTACTATATACTCCCTTTTTTTTTTTCACTTTTGAAAATCAACAGGAAAAATTTAGAGTTTAATCTCTTAAAATTAAATTTCTACTAGGCGTGAAAATAGACTAAGTCAAGTTAAGTTTTATCTTAAATAGTCCAGGTTTAATTTGTAAATTATTGATCTAAGCCTAACTTATTAACCAATATAAGACCAAAATTTTGGCTTGGTTTGACTTATTAAAGAAGTCCGACTTGACCTATTAGTCTATTTAAAAGCCTACTTGCATAAATAGGTTTTTATAAACTAACAAGCCAAAGTATCTAAGGCCTAATATAGGCTCACAACCTAATTAGGACTATATTTATAGATACATGTACTAAAATATTATTTATATTATATTATACATATATATTTATATATGTATATATTAAATTATATATATTAATTATTAAATAAGTTGGTTTGTATGCGTACAAATTAAGACTAAAGAAGATAGGCCCGATTTATTTATCTAAATGGTCCTATTTATTATCCTTGGGTAGGCTTGTTTAGATAAATAGGTTAGACTAGACTAGGCCGTAAGCTTTTGATAAGCCGGTAGGTCCATTTCTAACCCTAATTTCTACTATTACATTTATCAAAAGTTTCATATTTAAATTTAATTTTTTATTGATATTTTATTATTTATTCATCTTTTTTTACTTTTGCCTATGAGTTTTTAAAATTGAAGGGCAAAATTAGAAAATCAATCTTAATTAATATTTAAAATTAGACTAGGCCGTAGGCTTCTGAAAGGCCATCAGGCCCATTTCTAACCCTAATTCCTATTATTACATTTATCAAAAGTTTCAAATTTAAATTTAAATTTTTATTGATATTTTATTATTTATTTCTCTATATTAACTTTTGCCTATGAGTTTTAAAATTGAGTTGCAAAAATTAGAAAATCAATCTTAATTAATATTTAAAAATCAAATTCCAACTATTATCTTTATGCACTTTTGCTTTGCTTCAACAGTCTTATATTCCAAGCTTTTCATTTGCTCCATTGAAACTTCACCATTTTCATTTCATCTCCCTTCACTAAGATTATCATTTGCTCATTACTTCTTAATCTATGGATTCCAAGATTCGTGGACCTTCCTCATTTGTATCATTGAATTCATAAGATAACTATCTCAGTTTATTTCAACTTTTATTTTGTACTTTTCTAGTTTTTCAATATAAAATTTTACCCTTTTATTGAACTTTTCCTTACATTATATTATTCCATGACATTAAATTTCTATCAAAAATTTTTTCAAATAGGTTCTCTGTATATTTGATTTTTTTACATTTAAGATAAACATTCAAGATATGAAAGCAATGTGGCTCTCACCACCAAAAAAATGTGCAATTTCAGATGAAAAATTTTGTTGGAAATTATAAAAAATCGGTCAAAAACACTAAATGTTGGACGAATTTTCAATGGAAAATGATTATCACTGAAATCATTATCGAAAAATTTTTTCTAAAGGATTTTGAGGGGATAGTTTTTTCACATAATTTTTTCCCCTCTTTTATCCATAAAAAATCTATCAAAATAGCCATCAATAAATTCATTGGAAATCCATCAATAAATTCATTAGAAATCTATAAACAAATCTGTATAAAAAGATGTCAAAAATCTGTCAAAAATATATATTTTTAAAAATTTTAATTTTGAAATTCTTATTTTAATATTTATTAAAATAATTTTAATTAGTAACAAATTTCTTAAATATTTTTAATTCTAATTTCTAAAAATTAATATTTTATTGATAATAAAAAATTAAAATATGACACACATGAATAGTTGTGAATATATAAAATTAGTAAAATAATTCATAAATTATATTATTCAAATTAATGATATATGAAATATATTATTCAAATAAAAACATACAAATATGACTACAACCCTAGATCGGAGAACTAATCATCAGTATCTTGATCTCGAGTAGCATCTTGCTAATGTGGCTGCGAGTCTCACTACAAAAAAAATTCAATTTAGCGACCGAATTATTCGATCGCTAAAAGTTGAATTTCGGTTGCAGAAAATTCTGGACACTGAACTGCGACCGAAACTCAAAAGTGGCTAAAAGCTTAGTCACAAGCCAACCAGCGACCGAATGAGTTCAGTCGCTGACATTGGCCACCGAATTGGCCACCACA
>JANHAO010021096.1:0-12620 GCA_026873985.1 Saraca asoca | reverse complement strand
TAGTCAGTTATCAGAACTCTTGTTTTTAAACCTGAAATTACTATGATTGACATGTTCTAATATTAGAGAATGGAGATTAAGGGTTCTGGAGATGAATTACAAACTGATCACTATGGACACCTCCCTAGCAACCTCACTTAATTTTAATGCCCATTTCTCATTGACTGACCCAAAGAAAAGTCTACCTTTTGAATGCATACAGAAAAGAAATAATCCCATCTCCTCCGATTTAATCACATTTCTTAATCGGATTAAATTAAACTAATCACCAAACAATTGTAGTGGTTAGGAAAAATGAACAAAAGACAAACTAGCTTCAAACAAAACAAAATAAAATGAAACCTGGAAAACACCAAGATCACGAAGAACACGAAGAAATAACGATTTTACCTTGCTATGGCGCAAAACTAGCTTCAAACAAGGAAGAAAATGAAGAAATCGCACCGGGAGCAGACCGGAGATCACGAGGAAGATGAGAGGTTGTGCTACGTTCGGCCGATTTTGCAGAAAATGAAACTGGAGACGGTAATAAGGATTTCAAAAATTTCAACGGACATTCCAATGGATTTTGTCCGTTGGAATTAAATATTGAAACAAAACGCGCCGTTTTAATTAAAACTCCAACGGATAAGTCCGTTGGAATATCCGTTGGAATAATTTAAAAAAAATATAATTTAAAAACCAGCTATTTTGAATATTCCAACGGATTTTCCAACGGAGAATACAACGGAATTTTCATCTGTCGGAGTTTCCGTTGGAATATTCTAACGAAATTTTAGTCCGTTGTAATTTCTATTGAAATATTACAACGGAATTAAATCTGTTGGAGTATCCGTTTGAATATTTCAACAAAATTAATTCTGTTAGAATTTTTGTTGGAAAATTCAATAGATTTAATTTCGTTGGAATTTTTCGTTGAAAAATTTTATTTTTCTTGTAGTGATCATATTTACAAAAACATCATCATTGCTTCACATGATTCTCAATTTGAATTTTTTTATTTTGTTTATACGTTGGTTTTACACTACAACCAACGTATTAACTTTCAGCACATTTATGAGATTATAGGATTAATTTTATCCATTTTGTTATTTAGATAATAATATTATTATATTTTCACACATAATTTGTCTAAAGTTAACTATTTTTTGAAAATTTTTGTTAATTATATAATATTTAAATGTTTGAATTATTTTTTATTAAATAATATTTTAATAATTAAATTATTTTATATATTAAATGATATTTAATTAATTCAAAAATTTCTTTGAATTATGTTAAAGACGTTAATTTTTGTTAAAAAAACTAACGTCTTTGCTATTAATTTAAAAAAACAAAAACCTACTACAAGCTAAATATTTACATAAACCTGTTGTTAAATATAATTTTTTGGATTGTGTTAAAGACATTGATTTGTGTTAAAAACTGATGTCGTTTCTATTAATTTTTTTATTAAATTACAGAAACCTACTCCAAAAGAAAGAAAATTATGACAAAAACCTGCACCAAATTACATTTTTATGGAAACATAAGAAAGAGTATTAAGACAAGATAGAAGGAAAATGTTAAACGAAAAGACTGGCTTTAGAAGTCGCTATTGCTAGAAAAACATGCAACAAAACAACATTATTGTAGAAGCTTTGTGCTATGTCATTGCTTGTAAAAAAAACATTATTGTTAAATCAAGCTTCTGAATTACTTGCAACAAACTAATATTAAATTATTAAAGCTTCCAGGATTGTTTGTAATAACACAACATATACATCAAAGACAGTTTAAAAGTCAACATAAACACATCAAATGCACCCATTGTTCTCTTGTTTAAAGAATCAATTCATATGCCATGTTTAAAGGGGAAAATGAAACATAAGTTAATCATTGATATATAAACTAATCAAAAAAAAAAGAAAAAGAAAAAGGAAAAAATAAACTATAAACATTTAGAGCAAATTTGAGTAGAATGATACTAAGCAACAATGCCTATAATTATTACTCTTGTCAGCATATTGCTTACTTAAGAAAAGGAGTTTGAAAAGTGGGACACAAGAATTCCATTCCACAACTTAAATGATCGCTCAAAATATGACTAAGTTGTAGAATGAAATTTCTATGCCCCACTTTTTAAATTGATCATCTTTCTAAATAAGTAGTATGCCGATTAATGAGAGTTAAAAGGATGCATTGACTTTTTATAATGCAATGAGACTT
Organism: Saraca asoca; assembly: GCA_026873985.1. Taxonomy (NCBI): domain Eukaryota; kingdom Viridiplantae; phylum Streptophyta; class Magnoliopsida; order Fabales; family Fabaceae; genus Saraca; species Saraca asoca. The sequence goes on along the minus strand of JANHAO010021096.1, from coordinate 10,412 downwards.
TAGATGTTGCTTATTTATGTTGAAATTGACGTGTAATATCATATATCTATATTGACTCCTAATTAAAAATCGATGTCTAATTTACGACTTTTCATATACCTTAGCATTTTTTTTGTATTATTTTATTCATCTACATCAATTTGTTAAAAAAATTGACATCTAATTTACGTCTCTTTATATAACAAAATATAAACGTGTCAAATTTATTTTAAATTATTTTGATTATTTTCATTATCTTGGTAAAATAGAAGTAATTAATAATTATTAGAGAATTTTACAATTCTGTAGTCTTGAAAAATTAATTGTAATAATATCATTTCACTAAATTAGCTATATGTAAACAATTTATATTAATTCAATTGATAAATTAATAAAAAATTTTTTGCCTATATATTATAAAAAGTTATTTGATATATAATCAAATAAAAATTTAATTGATAAATTAATAAATTTTTTTGATAATTGAGGAGCCATAAACTTTAAAGGTGCTTTAAATCTAAATAGTATAAATTAAATAATTGCAAAAGTTTCTTAACTCAAATCAGCATTAAATATGATATTGAGTTTAGATATTGATAATTTAACATGAATTAATATTGTAATTTTTCTCATATTTATAAAAACATCACAACTCCTATATATACGTTGCTTTACTTTTCATTCGACATTTATTTAAAGATACTGTTTCTGCATTTTGTAATAGTGAAATTACCAACTTCTTGAAAACTTGAATTCAATTTGGATAATTATTCCAAGTTGCTTATGATAACCAGTTATTAAAGCAAAAGTAATACATCATGCATCTTCCGAGGACAAAAATATTGAAAACATAGCCAATTTTCATTTGCCTAGAAGCTAGCTCAATCTAGACAACTTCTATTTTATAAATACTTCCAAAAGTCGCATACAGTTGTGTCTTTGACATATTGCTGCAATCCCATGTTCCGTGTTCGAACAAATTGAAGAGAATACACATACTCTGTTTATAAAGTCAATGCCTCTATTTTCTGTAAGTTACTAGGAATTCTCTGGGAAGAACTCCATCAATATAACTATGCAAAGCCATATATGTGCAGTTGTGCAGCAATAAATACGTACATTCTTAAAGCATCTCTCACCAATGATATCAACAAATAATTGTCTCATTCTTTATAGCTTAGCGAATAAAATTGCCTGCAAATCAGCCTCGCAGATGTGCTGCAGACTTCGCTTTAGTTTCTGTTGCTGCTACATCACCGGCACAATCATCCTCTTAGCCTTCTTCTTCTTAATCCTCTTCGCAGCTATCTTCGGCCTCTTCAATATCAAATTCCACGTCATTGACACTGCTTTCACACAATTCAACCTCACAAACAACAACACCCTCTATTACAACTTCAAACTCAACATCACAGCCAGAAACCCCAACAAAGATGTGATTATTTACTAGAGGAGAATCACAGCAATTGCTTGGTACAAAGATAGGGAATTCGCTTAGGTGAGTTTGCCACCCTTTGACCAAGGCCACAAGAACACCACCCTTTTGCAGGTAGCATTTGAAGGGCACCAAGTGATTGATCTTAAACCTCGTCATGTTGCTGAGTACAATGAAGATATGAAAGCTGGACTTTATAAGAACGTAGCTGTGGATTTGGATTTTCGAATTAGGACCAAGTATGGGAGAATCAAGAGCAGTCGCTATAATCCACCAGTTGTACACTGTAAAAGTATGAGAGCTCCTTTGATTGGTTCTGATGGGAAATCGGTTACTCCATTTAATGACACAAAATGCAGAACTGATTATTTCTTCCAAGACCGTGATGCAGAAAATGCTACTGGGTAGACCTCACCCTACAGTAAAAAATCCCATTTGATGACATGCGATTTGAATTTGTGTGTGAAAAATGTCCTTCTTTTTGTTTATCTGCAAATAAACAACGCAGGTAGTCGTGCATGTATTAAAATGCTGATTTCTCGTTGAACATGTTTTTGAGTTTGCAGCTGTATGTGTGGAGAAAGATCGTAATTGAACATCTTCTGGTTATTGAAGTATATCTCACAAAAATGTGTGATGTTATATATGGCTTATAGTTGTCAATCCACTGTTACGGCTAGCTAGACTTGTGTAGTTGTTAATGTCTACGCCAACCATTCCTTCAATGTTTAAAATAATCTGTCCACATGCGCAGAATGTCCTTGAGTCTACTTTTGTGGCTAATAAAGTTAATTAACATCCTTAAAGTATAATATTTATCAACTAAATCCACAGTTTGAAAGAAAATCTATCATAATTTTTTAGGTTTAATTATAATTTTAGTTCTTGATATATAATTTAATCGAATTTGATCTTTTAAATGAAATATTTTATTTTCATTCTTTAATATATAAGTTAAATCAAATTAATTAGACCTAAATTGATAATTTTTATTAAATTTAAATTAGGAAAATCTAATTGACACTCAAATTTTTAATAACTTCAATTGATAATTACTAGTGAAACTAATTTTATTATATCATAAAATATATAAATCACATAACTAAACAAAATCTAGAAAATACTTGATTTGATTATTGATATTATATGACTGATTAATTTTCCTCTTAATGATTATTAATTTGAAATCCTATTGAAGCTATGTGTACCTATAATTTGCAATCTTTAGTTCTAAAAAAATTACTAATCTGAACTAATTTGCATATTAAAAAAATTAAAATAGAATATTATATTAAAAAAGAATAATTTTTATATCAAAATTGTAATTAAACATTTTTTTTAGGTGGGTGTTATAATTTTTAACAGATAATAATGGTAAACCATCCCTGTAAATAAAGTAACCAACTAATCTTTACATCACACATGGAGATTTTCAAATTATTAATTACTTGAATGGGAGGGCGGTATAAATAAATAGATGATCATTGCTCACAATTGAATTTCAAAACATTGCCATTTCAAACTTGTTAGGCATACCAAAATGGACAGTCTACATTTACCTTTGTATTCTCACATTTCATTTTTATTTTTTTCATTGATTTTGGAGAAACATACTTTACATACATAACATTTTCAGTCTTACCTGATACTTTTGTAATATAAACTTTTAGAAGTACGTACGTATTTGTAATTGTGCAAACAGATCCTTTTGAAGCTGATTTTAAGGGGTCAATGCTCCTGGACTATTACACTGTGCCACCCACCTAAATATTGTGGTTCGATCCATACCCTAGCAAGCAAGAGGCTATTAATTTTCATGCATTTGATTATACCACGCTTACACATTTAATGAAGTAGGAGTCGCTTTGCTCTTTGTTCTCATAAAAAAGGAACTATACATGTGAAAACAACACTATGTTTTTGCATATATATCAAAACGAAGACGCTTATTTTTCCAGGGTTTTAGAAACTAATTTGCCTTCAATCCAAAGAGGAGATCATTATCTTTCAAGCAGTAGTTATTTCAAAACCAATTGAAGTCTAAAATCACTCAGTCTTGGATTTGCATGCATAGATGAAGTTGAAAATATCTTGCAGTGTGGCCAAGTAGTTTTAAGGTTTATCTTCTACATGTTTACCCTTTTTTTCTTGGATGTCGAACAAAGAAATTTGCGCATAACAGATCAGCCCCAAATAATTGTGAACTCTAATCCTTTACTGTATCAATTACTTTTAAAGACTAATCAGTAGACTTATGCCTTTTGCAATCCTTGATATGTAAAGATGATGTGGAAGTGCCGATAGGCGATAGGCGATAGCTACCTCAGTGATTCGAAACACTTGGCGATCTAAAGTCCAGTAACTTATATATTGACATTCCTGTCATGTCAGCTTTTCCTGTTCACCAATCAGGATCACTTATTGATGTTATCTTATCATCTTTGTCCTAACCAATGAATCTTCTCCCTAAAAATGCCTATCTAAAACAGAAATATGCCAAAATTTCTGCCTAATTGTGCCGTATGGTATCTGCATTGAATTTATGGACGGTGCACAGTTTGTTCCTGTGGGGGTTTTGGAAAAACCAAACATTTCTTAAAAAAAGCATGGAATCACCAAGAACCCTAAAAATAGAGTTTGCCTTCAATCAATCTTTCAAATTGTAAAAACTAACTAGAGCTACAATGATTTTTCTTTCAAAATAAATAAGAGGATAATGCAAATACTAAATATGTTAGCCGTTTATAAAATAGCTAGGAAGAAATCGGTAAATCACTCCTTCTCCTTTTAATGTAATCTTTGAGTACAATCAATGGAAATTGTTTAAGCAAAAGAGCACAATACACCTCGATCCAATGAATGAAAGAATGAATTGAATTTCTACATCTACACAACTGACATCTGTTTCTAGATCTCAGCTACATCCTAAAATCTCGTCATCCAGTACATCTCTTTCAGGTGCACCTGAACTCAAAATTTTGAAGATGGAGGAACAAACACGCCACAGCAAGACAGAAACAATCCAATATAGCAGAGTATCATCAACCTAGCAACCGGTAGACAACTTGAATTTTGGCAACTCTCGAGTGTTTTGTCCCAACATCCTAGTGTTTTTGTGGCTTTCGGGATTCAAAAGCAATGGAGGATGCCTACGATCTACTAGCACTATCGTCTCAATCGCGCATTCTTTGCATTTGATTTTGTCTATTAACCAATTTATCTAGAGCTTCCTTCATCCAAGCATGTGGACATACTTCTTTTGCTTCATCCACAGTCAACTGCATGGAGCAAATCAATTAAACTTTAGGACACCGAAATGTTTTCCGATATAATGCAATTAGTATCCATAAATTGACAAATGATCCAGATATAAACTTACCCATTTTCGTTTTCGGATGTTCTTCTCGGGCCAATCCTCTAATTGCTTCATGACGTGGAGAGGGAACATATATCCCTCATGAATTGAACTTTGGCGTTTGCTCTTATAACGCCATTTACCCAGTTCACCCTGCAAAAATATCCGAAAGGTATGGAGTTAAGAAACTGTGCTGCATATTTTGTCCAAGAACTGAATATGAGAAGTGTTTGAAGATACTCACTTCGACATAGCCAACGACTCCTGCTTCTTCTAGAGTCTCCCTTGAAGCAGCCTGTTCCATGGTTTCGTCAATCTCCCAGCCACCCTGAAGTAGAACGAGTCAGAGATGTCAAAAAACAAAGGTAAAAATAAATCAATTCCAAGTCAACTCCTTGAAAAACAATGGTAATACAGATATATTATTCATGAGGATTGAGGAAAAGCAATACCTTTGGGAACAACATTCCATGACCGTTCTGAGCACTAATCACAAGAACCTCTATTTCCTTGTCAGCGGCTCCATCAACATTGTTTTTCTTGTATCTGTATGGAATGCATCTGTTCAATTTCAAAATAAGTAAGATTAACAATCAAATTTGTGCACAAAATGGCATATTCAAAATGAAAATCATGAAAAATGCATGAGACCAAATTTTCCCATTTTTGACAATTTAATAATCAAACCAAAGACAACAACTTTTAGCCATATGAGAAATCCCAATCCAGAAAACTGCCCAAATTTCAGATCTTCACGAGGATTCCCAAATATTTGGAACATGCATCATAAAAACAAATGAATTTTAAACACATAAAAGGCCATAAAAGGAAATTCAGAAAACAGAGAGACATGAACACACCCTACAACTTGGCGGCAGCCTTTGTCAAATCGCTGTAAATGTCTGCCGGTGCGGGAAACCAAGCAAACCATGTTTTCAATTTGTTTGGGAAGCAAATTCCCAGAAACATTTTTGTTGAAAAGAAACGGAAAGAAAATTTTAGAAGCCAGATTCCTGGAGCAGAAGAGACCCATCGAGGCCGCTAAATCTGGTTGAAAACAGACACGGCGGAAAAAGTTTTCTGCACTCTCAAAAACCAAGCAACCTGCGATTGAGGAATGTCCTCAATAACGTTGGAAAGAATGAGACAAAGACGAGAACTCCAATTAAAGACTGTGTAATTCCCATGAATGGCAACACCGAAAACTCCGTATATATAACTACCTATTATTTGGAGTCACTGCGTCTGGATGACGAGGGCGTTGAAATCCACGCAATGACTAGAGCGTCTGCCCACGCGCATAAATATATAACACGTTGTGGAATTTTGCTGGTCTAGGCCAAGCTGGCTAGTAGGTCCCCATCATTTTCTCAAACTTTTACTATTTTTTAATTTAGTTTCTAGATTTTCCCTTTTTTTTTTTCAGCCATTAGTTAGTTTCCAGTTTTCACTAATTAACATATGTCCGTTGAAATGTTGGGTTTGTTTTAGAATTTTAAAAGTCCAGTGGATTCAATAATTATTACCTGAGAATTCTAGAACTCGTTATTTTGCAAATTTTAACATCTCATCACATGAATAATGCTAAAGCCATAAAAAGAATATAATAATTGTAACATTAATTTAATTTTTTTCCAAAATATAATATATTTGTTAACTAATTTGCACAAATTATACATAAAAGTAATATGTTTTAAGGTTAAAATATGATAACTTATCTCGAAAATACATATTTAGGTAGAAGCGATCAAATTCAGATCTTATTACTTGTTTTGTATTTAGTATGTTTGTTGTATTATAAAATTGAAGGAAGTGCTGGGTTGGATATATTTGAAAGAATAGTTTATTAGAAGTAAGAGTGGTGTTAACAATAAATAGAAGTGGACGGAGCATGATAGGTAGGTGTTCCATAAAAAGCCAGGGTGGGAACGCGGCTAGGATGGTGGGTGGGTGGGTATCATATGCAGCATTTAAAAATGAACTTTTGCATCTCCTTCAACGCAAACACGGTTATAGCTTAGGGAGAGCATAGAGATAGCATAAGGGGACATTTTGACTCCGATTGACGCACTGTTGATGTTATGCTCAAAGCCAACCATCCATTGGTTGTTGCTTACCATTCTCTCGTAGTTGTTTCTTCAACCAAATAAATAACTAACAGGTGACAGAAGCCAGAGCTATATACCCCAAACAAGTTGCCAAAGTTCTGCTACTTTCTGCTATGCGTATATATGTATACACACACATTTAGCATGTACAATTATAAACATTTATTCCATCAACACACTGAAAATGAAGACCTTGTTAAACAAAAAAACAAATAGGTTTGTGGGTATTTATAATGACAATATGATATAGTAGAGTCGGATTTTAACAACTAAAATATTCATCGTTAATTTAATGAAACTCCGTTGTTACAAAAAAATAACAATGGACTCACTTTCATCACTAAATATAGTGTCAATAAATTATTAGTGATAAAATTTTGAAATTCATTGTTATAGCCTATTATTAATTTTGTTACTAAAATTTGAAAAAGACTAGTAAAAAAGTTATTTAAAAAATGACCTCTACTTTACAATGATAAGATACATCTATCACAAAAAAATAATTAAGATATTATCTGTATGTAGTCTATCGCTAATTCTATTCCTAACTAAAAGAACTTTTGCCTTTCTGTCGCTAATTATAAAAATTTTATGTTATTCTGCCATTAATTTCATCATTATATGAAATATTTTAAACAATTTTATCGTTAATTAGTGAATTAGGAGCTCTACCTAATTTTCATTTAACCTATTAAAATTTTTTATCAAATAAATACAAAATTCAACCAGCATATATATTACTTATTTAAATTATTTTTGATAACATAAAATCAAGCCAAATTTAATATGAAATATTATCAAATAAAAACACAAAATTAAATGGTTGAATAAAATCTAAACTCCTCAATGTTGTCTTCCACCTGTCCATATACATTTATGTATGTAAGTGGAAGTGGCACATCATAATGACATTTTCATCCCTATGTGTATCTTTTGGTGTGACACATGTTTTAACTTTTCAAAATCATAAATTTTTCATGTAAAGTTGTATTTTTTGAAATCCTACCTTTGATACTTTCAACACTTATGACTTGTAGGAATTATATAATGCTAATGAGGTGGAGTAGAGAAAAAAGAAAATTGATAACATTTACAATAAAGCATTGACCATATACCATGTCTACGATTGTCCCATCGCAAGATTCAGTCAACTATTATACGTTTGTGCTAAAGGTTGTAAGAGTTACACTTTTAAGTTTTTATAGTCTCAAATATGGTGAAAAATCCTAGTATTAATATCATAGGAAATATTTGGCCAATTAAACCTTGAAGCACAATATTGTGCTTTAAGATTTAATTAACCGAACATATCCCATGATACTAATCCCAAGGCCTTTTACCCAATTTGAGGTTATAGAAACTTAAAAAGGGCGACTTCTGTAATCTTTCACATAAACATACAGTAGTTGACTAATCTTTACGATGTGAGGCAATCGTAAACAACATGGTATTTAATTAATGTCTTGTTGTAAATGTTATCCATTTTCTTTTTCTTATCCTCTAGTCCATTAACATTATACAGCTCCTGCAAGTCATAGGCGTTGGCAAAATGGAAGATAGAGCTTGGAAAAACACAACTTTATGAGGGAAATTCATGAAACCCTTGACTTCTTGAATAAATTTATGCATAATTCTAATGTGCCCAAGCCTGACTTTATCGTATGTCCATTGTTTATATTCAGGTACATTCATAACATAAACCTGAGTATTACAGATTTCATTATAAACATTAGAAACCTACGTTTTATCTATATAAAAATCCTTTTAAAAGTTTTATCTACATTTTCTATCCCCTAAAACAACCACAATCATGGTAATATAATAAAAATTGTATCACAATCTAATAAATGTATTCCTAAAACATACACATCTAAATCAATCTAATACAATTTATACTAAATTTAAATATATAACATAGGAAAGAATAGAATCACTAAAAAAAATTTTAATAAAAGAAAAATAATAGAAAATTAAATCCTAAAACTTATCTAATAATCCTACCATGAGAAGGTGTCATTTTCATACAAGTCAACTATTTCATAATTCAAATTTTACTAAACCCTAAAAATAGAAATTCTACAACACAACAATAATAGTTCAAATTGATTAACTAAGATCAACTTAACAATAGCTCCTAAACATTATCTAATCAAAAAATTAACATACATTGCAATAAAATCATAAAAAGGAATTGGATGGAGCCTTATGTTTTTCAGAATTTCTTCAAACCAAATTGAAAGAGGATTAACTGTAACTTAAAAGTAAGACCTTTGGCGACTCCAATGATAGTGGAGAAGCTCAAATGGAAAGGAGAGGGAGAGAATCAATGGAAGAAGTAGGAAAGAAAGAAAAAATAAAGGTTTTACAACAAGGGTTTTAGGCTTGTTTGATAGATTTAACGAAACTTAGTAACGAAATTAGTGGTGTATAGGCTCATCGCTGAAATTAAATGAAACGATGTGTTTCGTATGATAACAGACTTCAATCATTTACTACACGTCCGTTGCTAAATCCTTTAGCAACTAAGGAATACATCCTATAATAGAAAATATAATCATTGAGTATTAGTGATGGATTTAGTTATGGATTTTTAAATTTTATAAATTTTTTTCTTGTCCATCACTAAATCCGTCATTATATTAACACTCACTCATATTTGTATATTAAATATTATGTAATCCATTGTTAAAATTTGAACCAAATCATTGGCGATAGAATTTATATTACCTGTTATTAATTTTGTTGTTAAATTTTAAATATTCAATATATTTTTATAAATTATTCTAGAGATGAATTTTCCTATCACTAATGACAGAGATTCTTGTAGTGGTTATTTATGGATGATGTCGGAATATCATTAATAGTGAACTATGGCATAAGAGATATCGCCATTTGTCATCTCAGAACAGGAAAGGCTATTTTTTCCAATCTTTCAAGTTCATTCACCGCGTATTGTTTTTTCAGAGAACGTTAAAACTAAACAAAAAGGATTGGTTCCATCACACACAAAGTAGCTATTATTATTGTTTTTTTTTGGATGTTGACAATTGGGTTTGGGAAGTTCCAACTCACTCTACTTCATCCACTTATTGCTAGTGCTTAATACTAATTGAAGTGCTTGGCATCTTCTTTTGCCAGTATGCCAAACACACGTCCATACATCCAAGGCTCCACTTCCACAGAGCTATTAATTTTCAAAAGGAAAGGAACTTCACTCAAAATACGCCACTTTCAGTAAACAATTTCTGCAGATAGATGGCTGCTTTTTGCTTTGCATGTTACAGTGGGATTCAAAATGTTTTATGCAAGCAAGGAAAAGGTGAGACACATAAAGAAGCTTGGTTTGGATTCTGTGGTCACTGATCAGTAAGATGCTGCATGATCAAAAGATTTTTTTTAAACAGATCTAGAAAGGACTTTTAATTCTGTTCACACTAGTCATGATTAAACTGTTAGAATAAAAATTCTACATATATGGGGCCACACATGTAAATATTAAAATGTATGGCCATTATTTAAAAGCCTAAATTAAGTG
>JANHAO010021095.1:0-12625 GCA_026873985.1 Saraca asoca | reverse complement strand
TTTTAAGAATAATAAATTATTCTAGGGATAATTATTATATTTATTTATATTACATAGATATAACAAAATATAATAATTGAATTGTCTTTAAAATGTAATACAATGTATGCAAAAATAATCATCCTATGATTGGCTTTTAGGGCATACACCAACAATTAACTAGCCACCTTAACCAACCATCCAAAGCAATTATTAGCATTAAAATAGAAAATCAAGAGAATCAAATTAGGCATAAATTGGAATTACAAGCAAGTCTCACAATCAACAAAAGAATTGGTACAAAATTTCCCCTTAAATTAAAAAAAGAGTTTAGCTACACTTTAGTGCAAAAAATAAAAAGGAAAAAAGAAACTTAACAACGCTGGAGTCTTTCCCTAATAGAGCTCTTTTTCTTCCAATATTAGAGACAATACAAAATGATTCTTAAAGTTATTACAATAGTGGCTCAATAAAGTATTTATAGGCTCACTGCACTGCTTCTTGATTGGGCTACTGATTAGGGTTGGAAGGAGGTTTAATTAGATATGAGTCCCTTCATATAAAGTGTAGCCTTGTCTCTTAAGAGTCCAATGGCCTTGATCTTACATAGAAACATGATTCTTAGCTCAAGTTATGGGCTAAAACCAAGATAACTTTCCAAAATAGTCCCACCCATAACAAAATTAAAAATTTAAGTTCACAACCATGAAACTAATTCAAAATGGCGCAGTTTGATCTTAAGTCCTTCACAAAAGTTATTGGGATAGATCTAAGCTATCCTATGGCTTGGGTTTGCACTAAAATGATGGATAGAGCTTAGCTTATGAATGAATTATTGAAATTGGTTCTGGGTTGTAGCACAACACTTTGTTTTAGCTTTTGGGCTTTATAATTTGACCTTTAAAATGGCCGATCTAGGTTCGAGACTCTTCAGGAAATTTTTAGATTTTTCTCTTAGATTTCTAACAACATAAGAATAACCCAAAATTGTCTAAAACTCAAGAGACACCTAAAAACTTGAAATAATGTAAATTTACTGAATTAATTCAATTAAGCACAGAAACTAAGCAAACCACAAAACCAATTACAAGTATCCAATTAAGCTCATAAACATGATAAAATACTAAGTATAAAGGAATATAAAATATGTATAAATTGTATTCATCAAATTCCTCAAGCAAAACACCAAAAGAAAACTAAACTAAATTCAAAACAAAGACTCAAACTCTAGACTTCTCAACAATGATGAGAATGCAAAACCAAAAGCAAGGAAACTACCAAAATTTTAAAGGACATAGCATCTCATGAAGCACTTTTTTGAAAACTCAAAACTAAAATCTAACTAGCAAAGTAATTTCATTCAGAAGGCGAGTTGATTAACTTGGTAGACCCTTATAAGATAAACTCTCCATGCAACTTTTTTTTTTTTGTTTAAAATGGGAAAGTGTTTCACTTAATTTCAATCCATGAAAATACATTATCATAAGCTTGCTTATCATCTAATCTCCACTACTCAAATCACATCCATAACACAAATCAAAAGAACTTCATAAGGGTTATAATGTGGCCAAGGAAAAGGGGAAGAAAGAAATAATGATAAGGATACGAAAGTGCAAAACCAAAAAGACTAATAGAGCATTGTGACATAAATTCAAACAAACAAAGAAGCAATTGAAAATCAGAATCTATATCAAAAATTTTCATATTCTTTATTTTCTTTTTTTCTTTCCTTTTCTTCACTTTTTCACTTTTTTTTTTGGAAATGTTTTCCCAAATTCAGTATTTTTTTTCTTGTTCTCTTTCTCTTGACCTACATTGAGATTTGTTTTTCTCTTTTTTTTTTTCATTTTCATTGATTTCTTCTTTTCTTTTCTTGACCAATGAAATGAGTCACAATTGTCTTTTCACTAAACAATTAGCACACCTCCTCACTTGTTCAAAAACCTATTCCACTAATGAATTAAATGTTCTACTAATCCTTAAGATTAGGAAAAGGTAAAAATATTTAAGACTTGGCTTTCAATAGGTTACATAACAAGAAAAAGATCAAATAGGCTCAGAGGATCTCAACAATAGTACATTGCAAGGTAGGCTAAAAAGGGCAAGAGTAGCTCAATCAATGAATTCCTTAATCATATTTATGCATGCATATGCCAATGTAATTCAAAAAGGTTCAAAGCAAGTTCTAATGCAACAATTTTATGATAGAAAATCACATATAAGGAAGAAGACAAACCTAATGAAAATGATCAATAATAGCTCAAAATTTCACAGACTATATGTCTACCAAAATCAATCTACAAATACTTCAAATTCATCACAATGCTCTAATGAAATTTAAGAATCAAGAGGCATGACAATTTATTCAATTATGCTATGCAACTATCAAAATCAATTGTAGCATTCTCAAGGCCCAAACAAACTCATTATCAATGAAAAACACATTAAACAAAGGAAAATAATTTTTTTTACTAGAATTTTTTTTCACACACAAACATAGCAAAACAAAGACAAAATGCAAAACATAGAAAATCTAAAATCTCCCCCCACACTTAAATTTTACATTGTCCTCAATGTAACCACAAAATCATCAACAAATCATGGACATAGAAAATAAAAGAGGTAGAAAAGGAGATCAAAATGCTTCCTCCAAAGAATCACACTTGTTTAACATCGTTGGTTTAATAGTCCATTGGTTCATTCAACCAGGATCAAATATGAGCATTAGCAAGAACCATTTGATGGGAGAATATGGTATGTAGAGCTCATGAAAATCAAGGTTGCTTGGAGCTAAAACTAGAAGTGATGACTGCAATTCTCTTGTTATCTCTTCAGTTTTAGAATTTAACTCTACTGATTCATTAATTCTCTTTAAGCCCTTGTGCATTGTTATGTCAGATGCATAAAGTTTGGCTTTTCTATGCAACTAAAGCATCATGCATTGAAAAATCAATAAGATTGAAAGGTAAAATGGAATAATCATTAGTAGGGTATTTCATAGCTAGAAATATATTAAAAATTGATGTCACTCCATCCGATTCCATGCTAAGTGTGCCATCATGAATATCAATTATTCTCTTGGCTGATTTGAGGAAAAGCCTTTCTGGAATGTAGACTTTTGGTTCTTGAAAACATGGAGAAATTTTCTTTGAACAAGAATAGACCTGTATTCCCCCACACTTATCTTCTATTGTTTTTCTCTCTTGGAATCAACTAATGTACTAAGAAAGGGGGAGGTGCAATATTAGCAATATCAAGTCAAAGGTTCCTTTCTTCTTCTGAATCTTTATTTCTTTTTGCTCTTGACTTATGTTAGCTAAAACTTGTAATTATTGATTTTTGGTCTCAACTTCTTCTCCACCTTGTGTTTTTTATCAAAAGTTGATGGCTTTCACTTCTTGTTGAAGCTGCAAGATGTCAACTTTTATTTCTTGTTAGGACTGTAAGTTGTTCTGGGCATAGTTTGAATTAGATCTTCAAGAGATTTGATAGAAGAAGTTGGGGCTTGATAAAGTTACTAATTGACTTGGAATAGGGATTGGTAGTAGGCTTGACTAGCCTGATAGTTAAAGCTCAAAATATAGATCATAGTAATTATACCATTTAGAATTGTATGAGTGGGGATATGGATTACATTATCTCTATGAATAATGTGGATCATGTTACTCTAAAAATCCCCGTCATAAGTGTTATAAATGAAATTCAGATTATCTCAGATAGATCGATGAATAGCCCAAGCATGGTGAAGGCCCAATTTGAAGAGTGCTCGAGGTGCTAAGTCTCCAGTTTATCTCGCTGAGCAGCCCCTTCATCTCAAGCTTGTCCGCAAAAGAGTGAGCTCAACCTCGTCATCCCAGAAAGACTCACTCACTCCCATATCGAAGGATCTGATTGGCGAGGTGAGAGCAACGACCTAAGAGCTCGCTGAACCGAAGACCACAGGAGACCAAGTCATTCTATGCCCAGCAGACATACTGGGCCCACCTGCAAGAGACAATCTATAGTAGCCAAAAAAGAAAATTTAGTCTATCTATTCTATCTTGTACACTAAATGTTGATATAACAAATTTATTGCATGTATAATTACATTTGTAACCTCTTTTCCTCTATAAATATGACGAAGAAATCCTCCACAAAAAAAGGAGATAAGAACTTTTACGCAGAAACTCTATAAGAACACTTTCAGAATAATACATTACTGTGGACATAGGGTCTGGTGCTGTCCGGATTTGGCCGAACCACGTTAAAACTTTGTATCTTCTTATTGTTCTTCCCTTCTTTCTTGTGTTTTCTGCTGATTTTCTATGCTTGGACTAGTTAATAGCCTGAGATCCTGAAAGAATCCCCCCGTTGGCCGGAGTTTGGCTTAATACCAAAATCTGACGTCAACAATAAGTTTGTTGAAATGGTTCATAAGATTGCAATTTTTGACACCCATTGACTGCTAGCATTTGTGTCAATTGATGAATTAGAGAAGTTAACTCAAACATTTGCTATGTAAGACAATAATTTTGAGCCATGACTTCTAATTTAGAATGTTGGATAATATGAAACAAGAAAAATGATAATCAAAATTCACAAAAATCCTGAAATGGACTAGATTGGTGTCTACTTTTACTTCTTAAATTTTGCAAGGCTCTTGCAATTTTGAGATCGTATATTCGCTTAGAATAATAAGAGGATCGATTCATACATCAATATGCTTCTCAAGGAAACAAAAAGCATAGAAATAGAATATAGAAAAATAACAAAATAATTTAGAAAATGGTAAAAAATTAAAAATTCATAGTAAACGATAAGTTTTGGCTAAAATTTAATAGGGCCCATGTTTTACCATGGATCTTACTCAAAAGGTCAAAAGTAGGTGCCTTGTCAAATTTTAGCTTAAAATTCTAAGTTAATTTTTTTACTATTACACCCTATTGGCACCTAGAAGCTTAAAAATTATGCACAAATGAAAAGGGTGACAATAGGGGACTAGGGACTAAAATTAAAGCCTAAGACTAAAACTAATATCCTAATACTCTATATAATTGAAAACACAAACTTTGTTTTAGATTTTGTGCTTTATTTGACCTTCAAAACTATTAAACTGATCTTAGGACTCTTCATGACATTTTTAAACCTTTCTTTCAGCTTCTCAATGACATAAGAATCACCCAAAATCAATGTCTAAAACTCAAGATACACTAAAAAATTTGAATAGTGTAAATTTACCAAATAAATTCAATTAAGCACAAAAATCGAGTAAACCATAAAGCCAATTACAAGTATCCAATTAAGCTTATAAACATGACACAAGACTAAGTATAAATGAATATAAAATATGTATAAATTATGTTCATCACAATTCAATATCTTGAAAAACTTTATTTAAAAGAAAGTCTAAGCCTCAAAGAAAAAGCTGTACTCATTGAAGTCATAAGCTTTTCTTGATGCTTTCAAGCTTCCAAAGCTTCAATCTTTCAATTCTTCAATACTTAGAGTATCTCTTCTTGCTTGTTTATTTCTTTTTGAGTTAAGCCTAACAAGATTTTTCATTGTATTACTACAATGCTAACTCTTCTTCCTTTGTATAATCCTATAATTTACATAAACTTTGCAAGCAATATAGTTAGTCCAATCCAATATTTAAAGGTATGGATATGCATGATTCTTGTATAGAAATATAACAAGTTATTACAAGAACATGCTTCATCATATTGTCATGTATTTATTAACCATAACATAGTATGCCAATTAAACTTGCATAAGATAATAACACTTTAGTACAAGAGCATAAATTTTTATTATAACATACATAGTATATCATTTGTCATTTGTTATCATCAAAACTATTTATGTAGAACCTTGGGGTGAACACTTTGCTACTTGGAGAGACTTGGATTTTACTTATTTGAATTTTGGAACTATTATGTTGCTTAGGAAATCTTAGATCGAACATGTCTAGACTTACAACTTTGGTTAGCCTAACCTCGACGTGTCATGGTCATGGTAACTATAATAATGCCACTTTTAAAACCAATAGTATTATAAAATTAATTTTTGTACTATGTTGATGATTTTGGTTGATAGTGGATGAAGACAGATGCAATATTGCTGTTTTTGTTATGGTTATTAAGTGTTATTCTAATATATTTGTGGTTTAATATTAGTGCCCATTTAAACCTGGGTGGGCTTATATGTTATTAACTTGTGCCTTAGCTTTGATTCAAATCAGATAGAATATGTGTTTGCTTATGTAATGATTGTGTACACTTGACTTATGACACTTGAAGTAAAGAGAAAATCAGTGGTGAAGAGTTAGAAAAGGATAGCTGATAATTCTAATAACATGAACTAATGTAAGGGTGATAACAGAGGTCCTATCAAAGCTTGGTCATAAGGTAACCTGTTAATTAGGAATATAGTCTATGAATTCCCTATCAAGGTAGAAGAGTCTAGAGGTCACTGCTACCCAATACAAAGTAAAATGGGATTGTGCAGGAGATACAAGTGTGCCAAGAGCATGCATTTCGTGCAAACATTTTGTTTGCTCTGCTTGTATCCAGTGTTACTATAAGAAATAATAGATTCTCACATAATATAAAATAAGGAAAATAATCATGAATGAAATAATTATAAAAGATTACCGGATATTGCCATTGGAATATAATATGTAACTCAACAATAACTCCTTTAGGACAGCATTTCTCCATATTTCTTATAAGTTACAAACCTTCTACTAAATCATGAACATTCTCTATAAGTTTTTGACTTTCTCTGAAGGTCACAAAGCAACTCTAAAGGTCACGAATTGTCTCCATAGGCCATGAGTATTCTCCATAAATGTGAAGTGTCTTATCTTCGATGCAAGTAACAGTTATATAAAAAGAATAATATGAATATAAGAATTTTCAACAAGTGATTTGCTTGCTACTTTCAGTTAGGTAGTGTTGATAGCATTTTTTGGATGGGCTGGCAAAAGCCCAGCTAATGGAAGCCCAGTCTGTTGAAGAAGCCATTCTCAACCAAGGCTACTTGAGCACACAAATCGAGGAAGAGTCAATCTGCAGGTGCTAATTGACAGAGAGCCTGCAAGAGCCGAATTGTAAGATTAGCCTTTAGATATATAGGACTCTGTGTAATAGAAAAAAGTGGGAGCTCATTGTAAAAAAAAAAAGAAGAGAGTTCTGAGAGCAGAGAACCATGGAGCTCACTAAAGAGGAATCCCTGTAAAAATACTACACATTGTAAATACTCTTCCTACAACAAAATCTTTGTCGTGGACATAGGATCCGGTGCCACCCGAATTTGGCCAAACCACATTAAAAAATCTTGCTATCTACTGCGTGTTCTTCTTCCTTCTCTAATTTCTACATCAAGTTGTAGTTTGGAGTTCGCTGAATAATCCTCGTTGGTTGAGATTTGGGCTCTTCGTACGAACCAAATTTCATCGTCAACATTTTACCATCGTTTGTGGGGACTCCACCTACATCCTGGTTAATTTTTACTATGATGGTTGACCTGCTTGAATCCCACCATACACAAGTTATTGTTTCTTTGGTTGGACGCATCTGGTCTTGCCTTCATCGAAGAGTAGGATGCGAACCAGCAAACCACCAACTCCTTAGTCAGCCTCTCCTCCATTCCAGTGAATTGCTCAATGTTGGATGACCAGATTGCTTGGATTTGCTGCTCAGATTGGCCCCTCTCATTCAACTAGTGGCCATCATTCATATTTTCTAGCCATAGCAACGAGCTTACATAGCCGTGAACTTGGAGATGAGCTCGCGCACAGCCAAGCATGACTTGCTTTGACAACATGCTCACTGCAAGGAGGTCCTGTGATGAGCTCGAGCTCACGTAATGGCATGCAGCAGCTCATAGGATAATGAGCTCAGTCTTTCATAGTTCGTGTAGCAACGAGCTCCCAACTATGAGCTTGGCCTTCGCAACATGTAGTTGTTTGGCCCTCGAAGCTCACGTGATGATGACCTCACATCTAGTTGTAGCTTGCTTCCACATCAAGCTCACAACCACCTAGTAGCTCGAAGCTCACACCCAATTGCAGTTTGTTTCAATGTCGGGCTTGTAGAGTGCAACAGCTCGGTCCTCACAGTGTAATAGCTCGTAAGATCGTGAGCTCGTTCCCAGTAGTAGTTCAAAGTTTGCATCATGCGACAGTTTAACCCTCAAAGCTCACATGATGACGAGCTCACGACCAACTGCAGTCTATTTCAATGTTAAGCTTGTAGCATGAGACAGTTCGATCTTCAAGCAAATAGCAGCTTGGCCCCCATAACTATGTAGGGGTTTAGTCCGATGATGAGCTTGCACAGCCATGAAGTTGTTTGGGTTGATAGCAAGTCCCTGCAGCAGCCATGCAGTTTGGGAATAGTGTCATGCCTGTGCAGACATGGTTTGGAATCGGGCTGAATGACGGACTCATAGCACTTCGTAGTGAGATCCTACCCTATGGCGAGCTTGCGGTCCTACCATATGGTCTCGGTTGGGTGTCGAACTCACACGTAGCGGACCTACACCAATAGGGACACTAACACCAAAACATGGGATGCGATGAGATATGCTTTTGGCTGATGGTGCTGCCAATGGGAATGCATGCCATGGCTAGATGTGACTCCAAAGCTTAAGGCAACTAAAAAGATTGCCTGTCCTCACTTTCTAGATGACCTCGAGTCCGTGCCTTCTATCTTTCGAGTCAACACCAAGCCGAACAGAAACCCAGAGTGGGGGGCTTGTCATTCCAGCTCTAATAACATTATAGCTCACATTTGAACAAGCTAAGTTATCATTCCTTATCTGCTTGAATGAGCTGGATGCAATTTCTTGTCCCAGCATTAAATATTTTATTACAACTAGTTTTCTACTCTCTCTTTCAAAGCTAAAAATGCACTACTGGGTGCCCAGGTAGGTCACACAGATGCGCCCAATAAGTACCCAAACTCACGCCAGTCGAGGCACCCTCACTCGACAATCGAGGTACGCATGGTCGGGTACGAGAGGATAAAACCCCAAGGCGATTGCCAAAATGGGACAATATCTCTAGGGAGCAAGATCTCCCAACGAGGCACCTTTCTAAGGCAAAACTATGTTCGAGTTAAACTCCACTGGGTCGAACTCCATTGGGAACCCCAGAAGGGAATCCCATCGACACTCCAAACACCCTACTCATCATGCATTTGAGCGACCTCCTTGGTCATTCAATATGACATATGTTTCTAAATCATGATTTTCTGGATGAAAGCCCATTTATGTCATATAATCTGCTATCGAAGTCGATTGACTCATCAGACATTCATTCTACTTAAATCTTTTACACTGTGATTTGTAGGAACTTATTCATGTCAGCATGGCATATCGAGCTTTTGCCAATAGAAGTCTAACTCCCAGTCTACAAAGCAAACTGTGAGTTAGAGGACTTATGTTGATAGCATTTTTTGGATGGGCTGGTAAAAGCCCAGGTAATGGAAGCCCAATTCATTGAAGAAGCCATTCACAGCCAAGGCCAGTTGAGCATGCAAACCGAGGAAGAGTCAGTTTGCAGGTGTTGATTGATAGAGAGCCTGCAAGAGCCAAATTGCATGATTAGCCTTTAGATATATAGGACTCTGTGTAATAGAAAAAAGAGGGAGCTCATTATAAAAAAAAGAGAAGAGAGTTCTGAGAGCAGAGAACCATGGAGCTCACTAAAGAGGAATGCCTGTAAAAATACTACACATTGTAAATACTCTTCCTACAATAAAATCTCCACCGTGGATGTAGGGTCCGGTGCTGCTCGGATTTAGCTGAACCATGTTAAAAAATCTTCACTGTCTGCTGTGTGTTCTTCTTCTTCCTTTTCTGATTTCTACATCAGGTTGCAATTTAGAGTTCATAGAATCATCCCTGTTGGCTGAGATTTGGGCTCTCCATACGAACCAAATTTCACCATCAACAGGTAGTATCTTTGTACTCCTCACTTATAGGACCAATTGAGATATTCATAGTAGAGTCCAGGGCCCTTAGCCTTCATTGTAGGAATACCATTGGCCATAGTAACCTACATCACATTCATGAACTTTTACCTACATTCAAGTACCAAATCAATTACTCATGGCCACTAAAACATGAATTTATTTTATAACATTGAAATCATTCATTTATAATTCAATATTTTGAGTAAGTTTGCTTGTGGTCAAATACAAGGAAGACCCAATTACATTGAACTTGCTAAGTTTCATAAATTTGAGTGTCCACATTATGGCTTTATGCCCTTTCTTGTTAATGTTAATTACAAATACTTTCTAACTACTATAAAATTATTCATCATTTTATTTCTAACAGATTAGCTATGTTGCTTCATATAAGATATATTACTTTAACATATACTACTTTTGAAGACTTTCTTCTACATAAGACATGGCAAGCACACACGATGCTTTTATTTGAAGAGCTATAGCATACTTATTACTGTGACTTGTTGTAAAAAATTGATACAAAAATTCTATGCTAACTTACTAATCTTCTTTTTATACAAGGACATGAAAGTGTGTAAGGCTTAACATGAATAGGAAACCAAAGTTTAATGAATCCATAAATCTGTCATACCTTTGGCATTGTAGACTTAGTCATATTAATGAATCTAGAATTACAAAATTACATAAAGACAAATATTTGGATCCATTCGATTATGAATCATGTCTCATTTGGAAAATGACTGAGAAACCTTTTCCCAAAAAGGGTGCACTTGCTAAAAATGTGCTAGAGTTGAGACATAATGATGTATATGGTCCAATGACTACTCTCACTAGCGGAGGATTTTCCTACTTCGTTACCTTTACCAATGATTACTCTAGGTATAAGTACATGTATTTGATGAAATACAAGTCTAAACAATTTGAAAAGTTCAAAGAATTCAAATCTAAAGTAAAGAAACAAACTAGAAAAAGTATCAAGACACTTAGATCAGATCGAGATGGAGAATACTTAAGCCAGGAATTTATGGAATATTTATAACAATTTGGGATTCTTTCATAGTGGACTCCACTTGCAATGCAACAAATGAATGGTGTTTTAGAAAAGAGAAATCATGCCTTGCTTGACAATGTACATTCCATGATGAGCTTTGCAACTCAAACATACACCTAAGATCGAACATTCATATTAGGGTTAACACTTGAACCATACCCTAAGTCCAATTTGAATATCAAGAGATAAGGCGATTAAATTACATATTAACACCTTATCATGACAAGTTTTGATTTTAACAAATATATTCTTGGCATTTGAGTGGTCATGATGCTTTGATAGAATCCAATCTTGATTTATGAATTTGTTTAAGCAATTTGGAGAAATTGTGTTTGAATTAAAAGGAGTTTTAATTCTATTGAGCTTGTAGAAGGTTGTAAATGAATTCATTGCTAACATACACACAAACCGAATGGGTCATACATAATAGAACCTCTTTGATCCAAATTCAGAGGAAAAGTTAGAATGAAAAATATTATAAATTCAAGAGTTGAATTAGGTGATCATCTTGGAAATTTGAAATGATTAATTGTGTTCTAATGTAATTAGAAATGTTAATTAATCAAATATTTAATAACTCTAATGGAGATTAAAATTATTAAATAGTAGTATGTTTACATTCATGATATTTAGATGTTGGAGAACATTTATATTAGCACTAGAGGAGATCTTGAGTAAAGGAATGGCTCTTCACTTACAAATTGTTTTAAATTATTTGAAACAATTAGAAAATGATTACAAAAGAGAGATTATGAGTATAGACTTATAGGAAGGTGTTTGGGCTTATTGGACACAAAAAATGTAGCATTTGGTTAAGAAATGTTGACTTCTTGCGCTTAAGGGGTTGCACCATCCATTATGACTGGATGACAAAAGCAAGGGACAACCCTAGCTTGTGCACCACTCATATATTACTTCCTCACTGTTGCTCAAACTCTCCTATTTAAAGTGGAGAGAAGCCAAATCAAAATTAAGAGAGAGCAATTCAGCCTTAGCACAAGTACTATGCACCAACTCTCTTTTTGTGGTCTCACTTCTCATCTTCTTTTTGCATTCAAATACTAACCCTAGCCTAGTGAATTGTGATTCCTTGGAGAGCTAGTACCTTTTTAACCTAGGAATTAATTTTCCTACTCTATTGATCACTTAAACTTTGTCGAGGCTTTGAATCAAATTAGTTTATGCCATCATTGTTGATGTTGGAATCAAATTCAAAGGAATTGCCCAAGGGCAACTCGATAGACTTCATCATGGGGTTGGTTAGAGTGTTAATGGAATTACTTGAAGATCAAATTAAGATTTGGTTGTGGTTTCTGACAACTCCTCTCGAGAAGGTATAATTTCAAATGCTAATTTAAATTTTATGTTGCTTATGAATTAGTTGGTAACAACATAATCTGAGATTGGGAAAATTCTAAAATTTTTATTGTGCATACTCGATGCATATGATCAACATATTTGGTATAGTAAGATGTCATTTTCCCAACAGTGACAAATGGATTAGTCACACATCATGCAATCAAAGACTTACATAGCATAAATAACTCAAGTCATTGATAACACAAGATTTGACATAATTAATTGCCCTCATACTTAGCATTTTAAGAGCTAAAATGTCATGTTTCCAGCTTAGTTA
>JANHAO010021094.1:0-12639 GCA_026873985.1 Saraca asoca | reverse complement strand
AGACAGACATAAAGGTATTTTAGGCCTGTCACAAGAAACCTACATCAATAATGTTTTAGAGAGATTTCGGATGAAAGATTGTTCATCAAGTGTTGCCCCCATTGTTAAAGGAAACAAGTCCAATTTGAACCAATGTCCCAAGAATGATTTCGAAAGAGAGAAAATGAAGAACATCCCTTATGCTTCAGTTATTAGCAGTATAATGTATGCTCAAGTCTACACCAGACCTAAACTAGCATTTACTACTGGTATGTTGGGAAGATATCAGAGTAATCCAGGTATGGACCACTAGAGAGCTGCCAAGAAATTTTTAAGGTATCTTGAAGGGACAAAGGACTACCTGCTTATGTACAGACGAACAGATAACCTGAAGGTGATTGGTTATTCAGATTCAGACTTTGCTGACTATGTTGATTCACGTAAATCAACATTTGGATACATTTTCATGCTTACCGGTGGAGCTGTATCATGGAGGAGTGTGAAGCAAACCTGGACGGCTACTTCCATTATGGAGGCTGAGTTTGTTTCTTGTTTTGAGGCTACAACGCACAGTGTATGGATAAAGAGTTTCATTTCTGGGCTTAGAATAGTTAATTTTGTGTCTATGCCATTAAAGATATTTTGTGACAATTCAGCTGCAGTCTTTATGGCTAAGAATTATAAGAGTAGATGTCGAAATAGGTATATCGACATTAAGTACTTAGCCATAAGAGAACATGTTAAGAATAAATCAGTGGTCATTGAGCATATCAGCACTGAATTGATGATAGCAGATCCTTTAATAAAAGGCATGCCACCATTTAGGTTTAAGGATCTTGTAGAGCGCATGAGCCTTAGTCCTTTAGTTTGATTTCATTGTATGAGACGATGTTATTTTAATGAAACTCCACTTTAGTCATGATGTTTCTCATTTTGTTTTATATATATGCATATGCTTATTTGGTTTGAGAAATATCAATAAGGTTTGGACCTATAATAAACATAGGGTTTATTCATTCAGTATTCCAACCAATGTTAAGATGCAAATACATGTAATACATGGAAGATACTACTCATTATAAGAGGAACTATCACTATGATTCATGTATTTGTTTCTTACCTTGACAAATCCTAGTATGTAATTGGCCAAGTGGGAGAATGTAAGATAAAGGCTCCTTATCACCAGTGGATAATCTTCCACTATTTTAGGAAAATAAAAAAAATAAATAGTTATCTCCTTATCTGGCCAATATAGTAGTCCTATTAGGATTAAGATTTGTGAATTAGTTTGGATATATCCTAAACAACTAAAGATAAGATAGTTTTCAGTGATGGGCTAATTACATCTATAAATAAGGATGATTAGGGTCCCTAATATCATCATAAAAATTCATACAGAAGAAGTCCATCATCCTGAGAGATTGAGAGGCATTGGAAGAACACCTAATATGCAGGGAATATCAAGAAGAAAGAAGGTACTGCATCAATGATCGGAGGTAAGAAATTTAATCCGACTTCCACTGTAACTTGTTTTGCTTCTGGTTTTTTGTGATAGAATGCATTAAGAATAATATAAAATGCATTACATAGCATATATGTAATCTTTAATGCATAAAAGAATTATATTCTGAAACCACGTGAAGTACTTGGCCTTTGGATTATCTTTATACACGTGTATGATGTGCAAATGACGGGGATTGTCTTTCACTTATTAGCAAAGGGCCAAAGGTTTCATCCTTTAATAAAGTGTACAGTATACTGTGGCTGTAAATTAGGGGTCAATTTTGTATAATAATAATGCCATGCCTGTTTTCACCCATAAGAAAAGCACTTCACACATGTTTTTGTAATCTCAAGCACTTCACACGTGCTTTCATGCCATGTCTACAAGTCTTCAATTTTGACCTTTTATCCCACCCCCACGTGACATTCAAATCTCGTGGAGCACCTTTCTTAAATTACCTGTGAAACTTATCTGACTTTCTTAAATCTCGTCGAGCACCTTTGATCGCCTGCTTAAAAATAGTTCGCACTTATGTGGTATATATCTTGCCAATCTACATATCCAAGGATTATTTCTCTGAAATTCATTTGCTAATATATATTCTAATGTGCACTTTCAACTAGCACGTTTGCCTAAGTTCTTCATTGTTTAATGATTAAGTCAATCTGGACCATGCTGCACATGACTCACGCATTAGTTCTCAAATTGATGAATAAGTTATTTCTAAGTTGTGTGAGCATTACTATTTCAACAAAAGATTGTTCCATTGTATTTGCGTATTTTTTATGAATCTAAGATTGGTGTATCACTTACACAAAGTTTATTTAAAAGAAAGTAAGATTTCCTACTTGAAACTCTAGGATATTACTCATGCATATGGTAATATTGCTTGAATTGTTGTTAAAGATTTGTAGTATATACACTTATACGTGAAATAATTGTGCCACATCACAATAGCATATTGTCTTTCTTATTACATCATGATAATTACCTCCATACATATCCCACCTCTCTAGTCTTTGAATTTGATGCCTTTGAATTATACTTTCTTAATTACATAGAAACTACGTATTTCCTTTTTGAGATGTGAGGAAACTATGGAGTATACAAAGACCCATACTCAAATTTCATCATCAAAATGTTTCCTCTTTACCAAATGGCTAAACAAAGATTGGATGTATTGCCACTAAACAAATATGAAGCTCACCTCAATCGTGCCCTAGCATCATCATACCATTGCAAGCAACAATGAAAAACAACTCAAAATCATCGCTCACTAGCGCAATGATTGCCAAAACAACGCCCTTGTCGAGCTTTCCCTAATGATGGGGAGGAGGACAAGACAAGCTACGATCACCAATTGCCATTTAGTTGATTCACCATTCAGCTAATCTCTAGTAATCTCTAATAATCTCCATGTGATCTCCCCCAATGCAAAGAAGAAGACAAGAATTGTCATTGCCATAAAAGTGTGCTCCAATGATCTCTATTGTTCACTGTTAACCAAAATTCTCCACTCAACATCCAGATATCAAGATCGTCACTCTCTTCGCCAATACTTCCATAGGGTCACCCAACACCTATGGTCCTAGGCTTTTCAACTTAATAGACAATTCCATGAGGCTGTCCTGCCCCATGGTGTCTAGCTTTTCAGCTTGGCCCCGTGGTGTCTAGCTTTTCAGCTTGGTAGAACAATTCCATGAGGTTGCCCCATGCCCATGGTTCCTTGTTGTGTAGCTTAGTAGAACAATTCCAAAAAGTTACCCTGCACCCATGGTGCCTTGCTCTTTAGCTTAGTAGTACAAAGCCATGCCTTTTCAAGCCTGGTCCCAATCTCTTTAGCTTGTGGTTTCACTCGCCAATTTACTATTTTTTAATAATCTCCATGTGATCTCTTCTAATGGCAACGAGGGGGCAAAACCACACCTTTTCAGGCCTAGTACCAGGCTTTTCAACTTGTGGTTTCACACCTTGTCACCTCTCTACAACCATTTGAAGAATCATATAAAGTGCTCCAAGCAGCAAAAGGGCAAGATCTAGCAATTTCTTGACAACTTTCTTAATGGCCACTATTTTACTAAGTGTCATTCATTGACACATAACTCACATTAACAACTTTCTTAGTGAGTGCCTTCGTCAATCTCTCCTGACAATGGAAAGGAAGGCAAGAGAAATGATCATTCAACTAAGTGTTGTTCGTCGACACATGAATTACCTCAAGGACTCAATGGCGTTGCATCTTAATTCACCCACTTGCTAGCATATGAATTGCCACAACAGCTCAATGCCATTGCTTCTTGATTTGCCCACTTGTTGTGTATGAATCGCCTCAATGGTGTTACTTCTTGGTTCATCCGCTCACTGGCACATGAATTGCCCCAATGATTCAATGGTGTTGCCTTTCAATTGATCTATATGTCAAATGCATGAACTACCTCTATGGCTCAGTGGCATAGTCCATTAGCTGGAACACAACTTGCCTCGAAAAAATACTCAATGAGGGTCCTTGTGGATCTCTCCCTACAACGGGTAGGAAGGCAAGATGAGTATTGATTATCATATCAGCAGTGTTTACTAGCATCATTTTGTAGATACCAAGCTTATATAACAAACTCTTCCTCATAGGTGGGGTGATCAGGAGAGAAAGGAATAAATCACTGATATTAAGGATCCTCATATAGGGCGACCTACTCCCATAAATGTCTCAATCTAAGCATCATCGGCAAGCATTCCCTAGTGAAAAAGGAAAGGTAAAGAATCATTCCAATGTCGGAAAAAGATAAAAGCTACAAACATTGTGGTTAACCCACTCTTTTAGCCCAAGTGAACAAGGGTCACAACTACTCGCCCGATAGCAAACATAGAGAACATTCACCTACTAGCCTACAAACCTAAGCATTTGGTGTTCCTTTAGCACATAAGTCCTAATGCCCACAAGGCACCCTCATACGATTGCTTTCATCAAGTCTCTTCCTAAAGGGCAAGGGAGACATGTGATAACTATAAAAAAAAAAAAAAAACATAAATCCCATTTATCACTTGTCCATTCCTCTTTGGCCTACTGCCTAAGGTCCAATTATAATTCTAAGGTTTCACCTCCCACACTATAAATACTTAGGTATGCTCATATCATTATCTTTTTCTCAATTTTTACTTTTTACTACTATAAAGCACCTACTGACTTAAACATTGGATGGTCCATGATTGACCTTCGTCCATTATTTTTTGACTTATATTTGTCTTACAGATTTTCAGAACAATCCCTTATGAAGGAATTTACACTTTTTTTTTTTAATTTTAAGAGGCCATAAAATTTTGGGATGGACAGTTGAGACATCTTACTGCAAGGAATTCCGTGACAAACAAATTATTGTTTTGTTGGTTGTTCGTGGAAATTGTTTGTGCAAAGTGTATAGAATAGACCAATCATAAAAGTGACACAGAAGGTATAAAAAAAATTTCAAATTCCACTCATGTTGTAAAGCAATAACAATAATCTCGGGTCGTAGACACAAACACACACTATATATAATGTAACAACTCTCACTCTCACGTACCAAGGTGCGGGTATTTAATAAGTACTTATATTTTATGTATAAATGTAACACAAAAATAAGGAGCACAACCTAATTGTTTTCTCGTTAATAGCTTTTCCACACAAGCTTTCTCTGAATGCAGCACAAGAGTAAAATTCTTTGAGAAATGTCATTTAGGAGAAAAGAAAAGTGGCAAGACTCCCCTCTTTGTAATTGCATATGAATGTCTTATCTCTTACGTATGAAAATAAAAAAAATAAAACTTAATTCATTTAAAATTGAATTTATAAATATTTTTACGTATAGTTTTATTATATGCACTATCAATATAGTTTTATTTACGTTAACAATGTTATCTGTCGCATATATATTCTTCCATTGTGCTATAATGGAATAATTAATATGATCTAAGTCATTAGTGAAAACTTAAATACTATAATGGAAGTATTAGGCTTAAATTTTTTGGCCGTTAATATAAAAAATTATCATGAGCTAGTTATAACATGAAACTAGTGGAAATAACTCGTGACCAATGATATAATTAAATACACTGGCGTTACAATAAATTATAATATAATCTTAATTGGATTATGTATTTATAAAACTTAAATTTACAATTTTTTTAACCTTTAATTAGTGTAAGGTGGTACTAGAGAAATTTAAACGACATATAAATATTTATATTTATACAATTGTTTTTCTAAAAAATATAACTAATATTTGGTTATTGAACTATTCTATCTCATGGATAATGGCCCAAACATATAATTGTAACTCTTGTAGCTAAATAATTGCAACATTAAAATTTTTCATAAAAGGAATATGTTATTTTTTCTTGAATTTGTTTTGGATCAAGTCAAAAAAAAAAATTTGTGAAATCTCTATATATACCTTTAACTTGTCCGAAGAATTAGACAACTCAACATACATATAAATTAACCAATGTTCCACTAGGTGCTAAAAAAATTGCTAACGAATGATTATTACAAACCGGAAGAAGTTTAACTATTTCAAATATTAAATTTATTAGTTTTAGAAAGAGTTTTAATTTATTTAGAGAAATTTAAGATACATTATTCTATTATGTGAAATTCTAAATTAATGATGGAACTCCTATGTTGGAACAGACTGACCAAAAAGGTGGTGAATGGTGGAGAAATGACCTACACAAAGAACAATATCAGTCATACGTAATGAGGTGGTTCACTGAGCACACTCTGATGCCAAATTAGCCCCAGAAGCAAAGCTACAATATTAGTAGTGAGAATAACTTGCATAAGAGAGATACCTATATATAGGTGTCAAGCACCCAGCCCATTTGGTATGCTTATGGGGGAATGGGGAGCATCCATGTATTCATAGCACATTATTGGTGTAAGGGAGATTCTTGTCTTATGGTTGATGGTGTAGTTACGCCATTTATGCATGTTTTTAAGTGAACCAACTTGCATGAGGCCATTAATAGCTTGTCTCATGCTCAATGGCCTTAGCCACCAAGCTATGACCTGGGCCAACCGAATTAGAGTTCTTGTCGTCCGACCATGGCTCTGTGCCACTTCACACTAATGATCCTCATGTTCTAACTTGCAGAGACTTGGATCTTGTCTATAACACCATGGGTTGGTTGTTCAATCATAACTTTTCTTTAGGCTGCTCATTTGGATGAATTTGGGTTGTTCAACTAACTTATTAGCTCAGCCAGGCAATCACAGCCTGGGCAAGTTCATCTTGATTTGTGCCAATTGTCCCCTCATTCTATGCTACACCATTCAAGGAGGGCCTTTTGTATTCCATGCCAACTATTAATTGGCTACCACCAAAACTCATCATTACGCTTACATTTTTTAGTTACACTGAGAGCCATCAATGTCATGTCAAGACCAGGATTGCCATCTGGTATGTTCTTCTCCTACACTGTTAATCATTGGATCAGCTTGAGGTTTTCTTTAAATAGTGTCTTAGGCTTTCAAAGATTACTTTTTCTTTTCCTGCTTCTTCTTCAACGTCCATCTCTTCTAAGGTTTTGATGATTTTTCTACTGCTCCAACAATTTTTTGATCTTCATGCTCAGGTACAAAGCCCTATCTAGCTCTCTTTTTGCTTTTAAGCTTTGTGTTAAATTTGTTTTCTTCTCCGATGGCCATATTTTGCCATTTTTCTTTGACTATGCTTTGGGGTTTTCTTTAGGGCTTCTTCCTTGGACTTTCCTATCATTAGAATTGGTACGATCTTATGAAGTTCTTCCCCTTTCTCCTTTCACTTTCCTTGTTCTTCCTCTTTTTTGTTGTCACCCGACCGAATGCTTTCTTTTTAACTTGTCTGCGTTAAGCCTAACACTTTCTTCTGTTGTTTTAAAGGTAGTGTTCTATCTTCCTTCATTTCATGTCCGGAAGGTCAAGTGACTCTATTAACTTGTCATCTTATTTTGATTTGCCTTTGGGTTCTGGTGAATATTCATTCAAGAATATCACATTCCATTTTGCTCATCCTCTCCATATGATCATGGCTCAATGATCTCACAATGAAAATGGAATCGAGTGAGCTCTTCTCATTGATACTACTCTAGATGATTTCAAGTGGATTCATCTAAATGTAAAGATAATCTCTCCCTCTATGGCATGGAGAGATTTAGGTATTATAAAGGAGCTAGAAAGGATTCATGTGACAAATGAATCTATCAAAAGGATTGCCTTTTGACCAACAAAAGCCAATGAACACTCTGAAGCTATGATATGTCATCCTTTATTATGTTTTACAAGGACATTATTGATCACCTACACATTTCATCTCCATTCACTACCTTCCAGCAAGATGTTCTATAAAAGCTCATTGTGTGCCATTCCCAACTCACCTAGAATGCATGCTTGTTCCTTGTCTATTTTGAGGTGGCCTACCTTTGAATACAACAAGACCCTCAAGGAGACACTTTTTCTATTTTTTGTCACCTATTCCCAACAAAAGCCTGAGGGCTACATTCATTTAATCTAGCAACTAGATCATGTGATCTTTAAAAACATGCTAACTTCCGTTAGAACATGGAAAAACTCATTCTTCAAAGTATGCACAATGAAGGGGTTTCATCCTTTCTTTCTTTATAACGACTAGTATCTTTACCCCATGAAGCAGATGTCGTCGGACTATTTGACCAACTAATAGAACTTGATGTTTCACCTTCTAGCACAAAGTCCTTTTGAATCATAAGTTATTCTTCATACGTCTTCCTTTTTCTTATGCTATTATTCTTTATCTACTTCTTTATGCTAACATATGCTTGTTTTATTGTAGATTTTTGGCTTAACAGAGAAATTTTAAACATTGAATGTTTGAAGATGGATCCACAAAAGCTTGAAGAGATCTATGCTCAGGCCCTAGCCCAGATAAAGCTAGTTGCTCTGATCACGTAGATCAAAGCTAGTCCCAATGTTAGCCTAGAGGTCATCAATAGGTAGACATCTTTCAAGCACTCCAAGAGCTCTCTCAACCAAAGTAGGACTCTTTCAACACCATAGATAGCCTATGGTACAAAAACTTAGACTATGCTGCTTTTTTACATGGTCACTCCTACTGTCAGCTAACCTAAAGCATAATAAGGCCTTTATGGCTAATCATGGGGCCTATTATCTTATCAAGTCTTTTGCATCACAAATTATCTGTTTGGGGGCTTCAATTCTATCTGCAATGTCTCATTTTGTTGGTGCTAAAAGAGAGCATTCTAAAGCTGACTCAAAGATTTTAGATGCTTTAAAGAAAGAGCTCAATGCCAAAACCATGAAGCTTTCCAAGCATTATGGGAGTATCTAGGATCTAACTAACCATGTCTCCAAGTTGGTGAGGGAAAAAGGCGTGGTAGTGTTTAAGAAGAACAAGTTTACCAAGCTGCTTCTACAACGGGACCAAAAGCTGGTGGCTAAATAGAGAGGCTATAATGAAGATAGACAAATTTTTGGGGCTAAGGAGAAAAAGCTCTGAGAGGATAGCATCAAGGCTAAAAATCTCTCTTACCCCATGTACTAGTCTAGTTTTGATCAGGCCATGAAGCAGATTAAACATGTCAATCCTAACCTTCCACTTAACCTTTCAAAGATAAAGAGGGACATGTCTTTGGAAGTAGCTCTGTAGAAGCATGGTTTGGCCTAAATAGTTATATTTTTCCTCTTTTTTTAGACTTCTTGTATGAAACTTCTTGCTATTATGAAGTTACTTTTTTATCTAGTCAATTTTCTTTCTTTTACTCCATTTTTCATTTTTTAAGACTTCAACAAGTTGCCTATTTTTCTTGGTTTTTCTTTTACCATTTCTCGACCTCCAACGAGTCGAACATCTACATACATAGACCTGTTTGGGGGAATTCTTTAAGTCTTCTGACCATATATCATTTGATTATTGGTTTTCTACATTGAAGGGACTACGTGGGTTTAAAATAATATTGAGGAGACTACTTGGGTTTAGAATAGTATTAAGGGGACTACTCGGGTTTAGAATAGTACCAAAGGGATTGCTTAGGTTTAGAATAGTACAGAGGTAGAATCATACTAAGAGAACCACTTGAGTTTAAAATAGTACCAAGGGAACTACAGGTTTAAGGTGCCAAAGGGCTACCCGAGCTTAAGGTGCTAAGGGCCTACTCAAGCTATAAATTATAAGATCTAACTAAGCTAAATGGTGAGGAATCCTCATTGTTATTCCATATTTCAACTATTTAATTACATGTTTTGCTAATTGACTAGCTTTCAGATTTGCACATAGTAGGCTTTGAGGTGTCTTGCATTCCATTTGCATGGGATGGGCTTGCCTTTAATAGTTTCAATGAGATAAGCATCATTTGGTAGATTATCTTTTACTTTATAAGGACCTTCCAATGATACTGCTAGCTTTCCCTCTACATGTGCCTTTTGTGGTCTATCTGCTCATTGGAAGACTAATGTGCCTTTTCTGAATTCCTTCTTCTTGACCTTTTTATTGGCAATTATGGCCATTTTGCCTTTATATCGCTCATTATAACTTCTAACAACATATTCAGCTCTTCTCTTTTTCTTTCCTCGTTATTCTCTTACTCATAATGCTCTCTTTGATCGAAGTATTGTCCCAACTCAACCAAAAGCACAGCTTCATTCTCATAAACAAGCATGAATGGGATTTCTTTTGTAATGAAGTGTGTTGTGGTTCTATAAGACCATAAAACACTTGGTAATTCCTCCACTCTCCTTCCTTTGGCATCATCCAGCCTTTTCTTTAGCCCTTCAAGAATAATTCTATTTGCTAACTCCACTTGCCTGTTGGTTTGGGAATGCATGACAAATGTGAATTTTTGCTTTATCCCCAACCTTTAACAAAAATGAGTGAGATGTTTGCTCATCTGGTAACAATATTAAGTTATGAATTTAACTTTGACAAAAGTCTTTAAAGTTATCATTAGCAAACTATTTTCCATTGTTAGATATGTTCAACATGGGGAAACCATACTAGTAGAGAGTTGTTAGTGGACTTTAAGTGCTAAAATAAAATGTTGTGAAAAGGTCTTAACTACAGATAATAAATCTCTAGATGAACTTTTGTACATTATTTGAAGTTATGGTTGCAAGGAGTTCTGCCTTAACCCACATTTTGAAGTAATCGATCACCACCACTATATACTTTAACTAGCCCAGAGCAGTTAGGAACGATCATAAAAGGTTAGTTCCACATTGTTCAAATAGCCATGGGGAGACCATAGGCATTTGGTTTGTTGGCAGTTTCCTTTGGACCTTTGCAAATTTTTGACACTTTTCACATCTTTGTATTAATTTAATCACTTTCCTCTTTATTTTGGGCCAGAAATACCTAATTAAATATCTTTTAATGTGAAAGTTGTGCTGGTCAGGTGGCTCTCATGGATCCTATCATGGATCTACCTTAAAACATAGTTGGCCTTGTTTGGTCCTAAACATCTTAGAGATAGGAAAGCAAAACCCTTCTTATACAACTGACTGCCTTCCAAGAAAAAATGGGTCACCTTTTGCTTTATCTTTTTAACTTCCTTCTTATCCTCGAGTAAATATGCATCCTTTATAAATGCTACCATTAGAGTTATCCAAGATCTGCCTTTCTCGACACACATTATTTCTTCCATACAAGGGGCTTGTAATGTCTCTTGTATCACCATTTGATTATTTACAACTACCTTTGCACTTGCTAATTAAGCCAATATGTCTGCTTGATCATTCTTTTCTCTGAAGATTCTTGTCAACTTGTACTTGAATTCTTCCAACAAGCTTTTTTCCCTATAAGTGTATTTTACTAATACAAGTTCTCTAATCTCATAGTCCCCTCTTACCTAGGCAATTACCAAGTGAGAATTGCTCATGATTTTTATGGATCACGCACCTACCTCCTTCGCTAATTACAGGCCTATTATTAATGCTTTGTATTCTATTTGATTGTTGGTTGCCTTAAAGTCAAATTTTAACAAATATTATAGTACCAAGTTCATTCCCCAACACTTAGCTTTTGCACTCCGGGTAAAACTCAATAAAACACAAAGCAAAACAAAACACAAGGGGACAGCAAGAAGATTCAAATGGGACCTTGAAGCTTTTCAGCAATAACGAGAGACTTATGACAAACAAGAATGCAAGCAAAACTTAGGTCACACAGCAACATCTTGAAGCTCATATTTTCAAATTAAAACTCAAACTAGATTAGCAAAGCTACTTAATCAAAAGATAGATTAATTTGGTAGAATTTCCAAGGAAGCTCTCTCCTCACATCTCCTCACAACTCTCTCATTGTGTTTAGGATGGGAAGCATTTCTCTCAAATTCTTTCCATGGAAATGCTCTACCATATGCTTGCTTGTCATATAATATCCACTACCAAAATTTGCATGCATTGCACAAATCATAAGGACTTGACAAGGTAATAATGTGGCTAAAGGGAAAAGAAAGGAAAGGGGAGGAATGTATGATATGGCACTTTAACATCAAAGAGAGGTATACTTTTCTGGTTTACTAATGTAGATTCCACCTCTTTTTCTTTTTCTTCCTTTTCTTTTTTTTTTCTAAATTCTATAGAATTATGCAGAATTTTCTGCATTCTCTTCTTTTTAGCACTCTTCATTTTTTTTTTCTTTTCTTGGCCAATGACATGAACCATACTTTGCCTTTTCATTTTTTTCTTTTCAGCTCATCTCTTTTAACACATCCCAAGAGTCACAACTTTGCCTTTTCATAGCCCATTCGCCCCCACACTTAGTTTAGAAGGAGGGTAAAGAAGAAAGGTTAAATGTTGAAGGCTTAAGGGGCTTAACAATGGTATTTTCTTTTCAAGGTAAGCAAAAAGGACAAGAATGGCTCAACAAAGAATGCCTTAATCATTTTCATGCATGCATGCCAATGTAATATCAAAAAGAATCAAAGCAAGTTCTAGAGCACAAAATCATGGAAGAATATTCACACACAAGAAAGAAGGAGAATTCTATTAAAAATGTTCAACAATAGGCTCAAAAGCTCACAAGGTACTTATCTACCAAAATCAATCCATAAGCAATTCAAATTTAAAACAATGCTAATCAAGTTCAAGCTCATCTATTTAAATATGCTATGCAACCATCAAATTCACTTGCAACCTATTTGAAAGCTAAAGA
>JANHAO010021093.1:0-12626 GCA_026873985.1 Saraca asoca | reverse complement strand
TACTCTCCTTGATGGTTTTATCCATGCTATATTTCATGGACATCAAACAGATTCTATTGGAATGTGCCCACTTCTCATATTTGGCCACATCAGCAATAGTAGAATCCTCAATGGGCTTTGGAGGCACATCCTCAATGAGTGCAACATCCACATTAGAAGCGGCCAGAAACAATTTTAGTGATTCCACCCAGTCATCAAAATTGGTCTCGTTCAGCTTTGTCAAAGTATTCATGTGCATAGGCAAAGCAGAAAACATGATAATTAAGGGAGATTTTATGTCGAGCATATACATAATGAGCAAATATTCACTAGTGAATCATCTTATATATAATAATCCTGCCTAAGGGTCCCGAATTATCATATATGAAAAGATTCCACAATATCAAAATTATGTCCCTAAGGCTAGTACCAATAGGATACTGAGAGCCTGAAAGACACAACACCAATACAAGTCATAAATCATTAGGAACTATATCAATAAGGACAAAACAATAGGATAAGTGCATTATTAATATAATTCCCAATGTAACAATGGTTTTAACAATATAACACTTTACTACAATTGTTCCCACGAAGGTGAATGACAATTAAATAAAGTGTCTTAGCATCAACATTTGATTTAGTCCAACATGACTCTTGGAATTATCATACATAATTTTTAAACTTTATGTTATAATATATAAGTACATAACAATGTCAAAATTATTTAATAAAGTAAATGACAGTAAACCCGAGAGTATAAAACATATAATAAACCATTAATTATTATAAATATATGCAAAAATTATCAGGCTTTAAAACAATTAATAGCATAGATTTTGGTGAATTTTAAATGTCATTAAAATAATAATAAAGTGTTCCCAGACTCTAAAAAATTAATTAAAATTTCCAAAAAAATACGAAACTATGCCCAGAACACTTTGGAAAAACCACATGTCAAAATGACTCTTGGAAAGTTCACACACGCCCACACGCACCGGGGACTGCGAGTGGTCCTGTCTGAGGAGCACTATTCATCTTCCTCAGCCAGACAGGTCATATAGACCCAATTTCTGCAAATGGGTCAAAGGCCATATCTTCCCTATTTCTCAGCCAAATTTCATGATTTTCCTGTCTATGAAACTAGAATTTCATAATCTTTAAAAACCCTTTATCAATTTTATGATTTTTCAACAAAAGAAATGGTTTGGCTGGGTTTATTAGGGTCCGTTTGGTTTCTGCTCAAATTCTCCATCAATTCTTAACAAAATCCAGTGATTGTGGTCCCATTGGATTCACAATCCTAAAAACTACTAAAGCCCTTAAGAAATTTCATAATTGAGAGCAAAACATGGAAAAAAATTTGAAGTTGAAATCTAAGGCTATTCGGGTACCAAAACCTAATTGGGAAATTGAAAAGTCTTCTAGCAATTTCACACTGGATTCTCAAAGAAAAATATATCTAGATATCTCAGATCAAAATCTAAGAAAAAACTAACCCAATTTCACTAAACTTGATTGGGCATAATGATTTTGTTTAAGGTTTTTTTTTTCTTATAGAGTTTTGACTTGGAAATGATAATTTCCAATTTCCAGTCATAGTAGGATTAGATTATGGCTCTGATACCATTGTAAGAAGATAAATATATGAAAACAATTTACTCTAATCACTACACATGGCATGTAAACTAATATAGATTATCAAAATTAAAAGCTAAAGGTTCCCAGAATTACCTGGAAACGATGTAAATGAAAAAGCCATCTAAAATCTGAGCATTGTAGAGAAAGAAAGGAGAGAAACTATCCCTATTCTACCTCAGAATGCTTTGTATCAGTTTTAGATGGGGAAACTGAACTCTGATGGTAGAAAGGAATAGGGGCCTCCGCTATGAATATAAACTAAATGGGTCAAGCCTACTCATCATAGCAAGTCCAATCACAAGGCCCAATATTCACATAATCCCAGCTCAATGATCACTACCAATTAGGCTTTATAACAATAAGCTCAAATAATATGACATTTAATTAATCTGAGCCCTTATTGAATTATGTCAGTCCAAATTAAAAATTCTAACAAAAAAGACATCGATTTTGTATAAAAATTGACATTTTTAACCTTTAGAAAACTACTGCTAGCTGCATTTTTACAGAAACCTACTATTATTTATATCTTTGTAGAAACAACCATCGAATCAAAATTTACAATCACCTAACATAATCCCAATTTCAATAACTTCAAACATTTTATTGAATCAATAAAAAATTCAAGACATTACAAAATTAAATTAAAATCAAAACATGTCAAATTAAAACCTAGTCTATACATAACAATCATTTACCTCCTTTTTGAGTAAATTCCCTCAATTACACTTCTCCTTTAGTTAAGCCTTCTCCTGTAATACAATTTTTGACATTGGTGAAAGTTTCAAGTAAGAAATATTTTAAGTGTTGTTGTATCTATTCATATAAATCCAAGCTGCAGTTTTATACATACAATTCATGAGAGTCAATTTACTTGAAGGATAGAATTTTATATTTTATGAAATCAATAAAATGATATATGTATTTTATGTAAGCAACAAAATTAAATTTATATGAAATTAGTTGTAGTATTCATATCTAAGAGCAAACCATTCAAGAGGCTATACAGATTATATATTATTATCAGATGATTGAATTCCTTCCTGAGGCAATTTTTACTCCATTGAAGTCAAACAATTTTATTGCTAAGTCATCTTAATTTTAATAAATAAATAATCAAGTATAAGCATCTAAGTTAAAAATTATATAATTAATTACCTACATTTATAATAAACATATAATATATCAAATATAATTAAACATCTAAACAAAAAAATTATATAGTTGCCTATATATACAATAAATACAATTAATTACTGTGAATATTTCATAATTTTTTCTCTAAGAGGATTTTCAACTTATATCCCTTCACCATGATCATCTCACATGTAGAACTCCACTAAGTTGCCTTCATCATTCATCGGAGGTAGTCCTAAAGAGGAAGGAAGGGTCTCTTCAATATCATTACTTATGTCTTCTTCATCCTTTTCACTAGCAATCTGTCTCTTTCCTTGAACAACCATAGACCACTTCTTATCAGTCGAGTTTGTGATATAAAAAATCATTTTTACTTAGGATGCCATTATGAATAGTTCCCCCTTATAACCCTTCCAACTAAGATTCAACAATGCAAACCTTAACTCATCAACTGGGATGCCGTTGTTATTCTCAGCCCATTTACATCGAAACACAAGTACCTAGAATTTGATGTAGTCAAGCTTCCACATATCTTCAATGATCTTGTAATATGATATATTCACGTATAAATGGTTTTTATCTTTGGAACTAGACATATGCATTAACTGAGCCATCAAAGTAACCCCACTATTTTACATAGTATTCCTGTCATCCTATCCCTTCATATAGAAAGAATACACATTTATGTCATATCCACGATAAGATAAGACTTCCATGTGAGCCCATGGACTAATCATTTTGTAGTTTCAGAAACATAATTTGGTGTTTATGCCAACAAAAAATGAACTTGATTCTAGAACTAAGTGATAAAGGAGCAGTTGTGTTCAGCTTCTATCCACTGTTCATTCTTTCCACGATTTTGCTCTTTTGTAAGAGTCATATGCTTATCTAAGTAAGACTCCATTTTTTCACTATTATGCAGGACATAAAGGTGAAGTATTAAATCTTGCTTGTCTGATGAATAATCCTTAAAAGGATGGTTCTTTGGTTGACTAGTAGGCATAGTCCATTTACTGGATAAATATAAAGCCCTTTGTGCAAGAAGAAACAATGAAACTCTTCCACCAACAATCACTTTGAAGAAGGAGTTCTTCCATGATTGAACAAAAGTCAACATATTTCCAAATATCACCTGGTCTGACCGTTGAGTGAAATGAATCCAACCCCTAAGTTTTATTATGAGCAGGTAAAAAATAAGAGAAAGGTGTCTACTTAAGGGTTTTGGCGTATCTGAATGTAGACCACCTCAAAACAAACAAGGAATGCCTAGGCGTTCCAAGTAAACTGGATGGGGCAGACGTTGAGCTTTCAAAGAACATTTTACTAGAGAGAAGTAAATAGAGGAAGGACATGTAGTCAGTAGACATCATCCTTGTAAAACATGACGAAGGATGATATGTCGTCGCTACATTAACATTCATCAACCTCTACAAGACAAAAGAAAATCCTTTCAATAGATTTGTTTGTCACATGGATTCTCTCTAATTCCTCTATACCTCTTAGGTCTTACCACTTGATCGAATGAGATATCATCTTCATATCTGAATGAATCCACTTCAAGTTGTTTAGAGCAACGTCTATAAGAAAAGCTTTCTTAACTCTATTTTGGTCATGAGACCGTTGAGCCATAACCATTCAAAGGGAAATAACAGAGTGAAATGCAACATTCTCAAAGCAGTAGTCACAAAAGTCAGACAATTCAAAGTCTAATGATAAGTTAATAAGGTCACTCAACTTCCCGAACATGAAATGGTGGAAGTCAAAATCTTACTTGAATGCAAAACAACAAAAAAGCAAATGTCAGGCTTAAGTGATCAATAGGTTAGGGAAGCATTCAACCGAGTGACATTAAGGAAGATCCAACAAAAAGGGTGGGCAAAGCATAGAGAGATAAAGGAAAAGCCACAAGAGATGTTTCTAATTCCAAAGGAAGTGGAAGCGAAGAAGAAATCTTGAAAACCCAGAAGAAAAACCAAAGAAAAATGGTGAAACAGGGGAGAAAAAGTAAGAATGGTAGGCCAAAGCATCATACTTGAAGGAGAAGGCCAGAGAGTCATTGGATTGCGAAGGAAGCACTAGAGTTGCAAATAGAACATCGAAAAAAAAAGGAAATATAGAAGGAAAAGAAGTAAGCTCAAAAAGTCCATAGGCACTATTTAAAGAAAATACTAACTGATCTAACGACAAAAAACAAAAAGAAACATACCTTTTGGATCAAAATCTGTGTCATGACATGACAGTTACACATCGAGAATAGACGAATAATAATGAGTACCGTACAATCGTCAGTTCATAGCTAGCACAAAAAAATAAAAGGTCCCTTCCATCCAGTCAACATGGATAGGGCCAAAGGGAGGCAAGTGATACAACCTAAAGTAAGCATCCAAGCTATAACCATTCAACCCCATGCATGGGTCAAATGACTTCGAGCCTAAGCACTGAACCATGATGCCATAGTGTCACGAGTTGGTAGCTTTCTAACCAAAATCGTGCAACACATGTTGCCACAATTGGCCAACATGCCAACCTTCCAACAACACGAGCCACACTTGGATAGATATTTAGGGCATTGTAGAATATGCATAACATGTCTGAAGGCAACATAAATAAGTAAATCGAAGCAACTAAATAACTAAGCCTTAAGAATACCCCACATGAGTAGCCACTAGTATGTAATGGGTAAAAATAAAGGGACAATCAAATAGGGAAAGTGATAATTCCATTTTATTGATATATATCTCATTACATAAATTAGAATGTGTAAAGGAGGCTTCAAGTTGACACATTCCTTTAAGTCCCTAAACTAAATGCCAACAAGTCCCAAATGAACACCCAAAAAGGCCCCAAGGTGCCCCTGATCGAGCACCTGATAAGTTGCTAACACTTCCTCCCTAAACAGCATTCTGAGCCAAAGGCCAAATGATAGGAGTAAACATAATTTTCGTGAGTTGACATAAGGCCTTTTCTCATAGCCCAAGGTTGAGATTTTATGCCATTTTCTATGGATGCAAATGCAAGGAATGCAACCATGTGCTTTTCAACTCGCATTGGACAAGCAAACCCCACCAAAATTATAGAAATACCCCCAAAATGAGGAAAAATTGAAAAAATAGTACACAAGTCGGATTACTCCCAAATTTAAGCTACAAGGCCTCCATATAATGCTTGATTTTTTTCATAAAGTTTTATGTCAAACTAAGCATATTTACCCTCTTAAATTATTCACAAGGTTGATTTGTGATACATAGGCAGCTTAGACTCATAGTGAGGCAAAGTTCAAAACCATGGTCGAGTGACCAGGAACTTCTTGTCGATCGATCGTGACCTC
The DNA here is from genome assembly GCA_026873985.1 of Saraca asoca. Classification (NCBI taxonomy): domain Eukaryota; kingdom Viridiplantae; phylum Streptophyta; class Magnoliopsida; order Fabales; family Fabaceae; genus Saraca; species Saraca asoca. Next base: position 6,541 of record JANHAO010021093.1, on the reverse strand, counting down.
TTCAACGATGCCAACTAGTACACAAAGACATGCACAAATGGTGTGACACCACCATTAACTGTCAAACAGGAATCTCGTTCATGTTATCAACACACCTGAGACATGTGGGTGCTCTCTATTCGCCTAAAAGCATGCCAATTGATATATTCAACACCTATATAACTGCCAAGATACCTCTTTTTATGTATCATCTTCATTATTACCAAAACTCTACTTGAAAGTTGACTTGAAAATCGGAGTGTATTCGGTGGACTATTTCTCCCATGTGCAATTAACCCTATTGTTTGTATAGATCATTACACCGTCGATTTTCCCCCTTTAGCTGGTCTTCTCTAGAAGAAGAGTTTCACAATGTATTTATAACACACCTTGGGTTGAATTTTTTTAATTAATTTTTCCATTTTATTTTTTAGGTAATATATTATTACATTTTCATAAATAATTTGCCCAAAGCTAATTATTTTTTGAAAAATTTTGTCCATTGAATAATATTTAAATACTTGAATTATTTTGTCTATTAAATAACCAATGTCAATTGAATAATATTAAAAAATTTTGTCAATTGAATTATTTTACATATTAAATAATATTTAATTACTTCAAAAAAAATTCTTGAATTGTGTTAAAGACATTGTGTTAAAAACCAATGTCATTTCTATTAATTTTTTTTTAAAAAAGAAACCTGCAACAAACTACATTTTTATATAAAGATGTTGCTAGCTAAAATTCTTCGGATTGTGTTAAAGATGTCAGCTTGTTTTAAAAAATCGACATTATTTCTATTAATTTTTTTTAATAAAATGCAGAAACTTACTGCAAGTTACATTTTTACAGAAACATTATAAAGAGTATTGAGACCAGATAGAAGGAATAATGTTGCCAACAATTCCTTCTACATAAACAAAGAAATATATATGTAACATTATTGTTAAAAGCTGCTAGGATTGCTTGCAAATCAAACATTGTCTACAAGACAACCACTACGAAAATTTCATTACATTTGTGATGGTTATATTATTAACATTGCAATGGTTTTGATCCCTACAAACATTATTGTGGCGGTTCAGGTAACCATCACAGAAGTGGCCACTGCAATATATTTTTGTAGCCGTTCTAAATGATCACTGGCATAATCGTCGCAAATTTAAAATTTTGTGATGGTTGTCAGTTTCATTTTTGTAAGGGTTTTAATTATCGCTGAAATATTTGAAAATTTTGAATCTTAACTTAGCAGGGATTTTAACCGTCACTAATATATTTAAAAATTTTAATTTTTAACTTAATATGTGTTTTAACTGTCACAAAATGTTACTATTTTAAAAAATTTACTATCAAATTAGTAGGGGTTTTAAACATTACAAAACTATATATTTTCTTTTTTATTTTTATTTTTCTTCCCAATATTTATTTTTTTAATTTAATTCTTCTTCCTTGCTTTCAATAATAAAAAATCCCAAAAAATATAAATTATATAATTTAAAATCAAATAAATCATATAATTAGACAAGAATCCAATATCATTCAATTTCATTTACATAATTTCTAATCTTTTTGTAATCCATACAAGTTTTGTCACGTACATTCACAAAATAGAATAATAAATTAAGGTAGATATTTTATAAACTAGCTACATCATCAAAATCATCGCCTTAATTACATTTCCATTTGTCATTTGTCATGTGCAAAATAGAACAAAACTCCTAACCAGGCTAGATATTGTCTAAACTAATTACAATCATCAAAGTCATCACTTCCAGCACTTGTAAAATCTTCGCCATGGGTACTAGCATTAGATAAGTATTGATTATATTCACTTGTCTAATCACTTAGCTGAAAATAATAAACACATAAACTCATTCAGTCACCTGGTTGAAAATAATATTCCTACCCATTTACTTTAAAGCTAAAAATAATATTCTATTGCATATCAAAAAGTGTAAACCTTGGGCATGCAATAGAAAAGAACAATATGAAACTAAACAATGTGATAGTTAAAGCATGCTTTGGTATATGATATATTTCTATTTTTGTGGCATCATATAGCAAACCGAATAATGTCACATCTATTTTATTTACAAAGCCATATTCACAATAACATATAGACAGTTATATAATCTTCGTAGCACTAGTAGGACTCCAACAATAGAGAGGGAATAAATAAACAAAAGATACCCATACTTTGTCTAGGACCAAACCACCTTACTATTACTTATATATATTCCAAGATGTTCTGTACAAAAGAAAAAAAAGACTTCACCAATCCAAGAACTTCCACTTCAATCTCTTCTTATTGATTAATTGATAACATGTTACAATGTGCTTTCCAATAATATTCAAACTATGTAAATTTTGAATTATGGCATATACTTGTAACCTCATTCAAGGGTGAAGGCATTGGTATTCATGTTTTTGAATGAATAGGGTTACCAATAAATCATTGGTACATAAAACGTGACCTGATCATATATATATATATATATATATATATATGGGAAACACGCCAATTCAAGATCTCCAAAACATATTTATACTTATGTATTCTAGAGAAACAAAGATAATGGAAAAACAAAGGTTGTTTCATCTATCTCACCATACAAAAGATTCAACAATTAGTTGCAGGAAAAGCATACATTGAATTCAACAATAGCTACACCTAAAAAGGATAACTCATGCACACACAACAAGATGCAAAATACAATTTATTGTATTATTAAATCTCAAATCCTTATCATTATCACATGAATTAGTGGGTAATTGAAATTTAATAATTTATTAGCACTAGTTGATGTGTGTGTATGGGTCTAATTAATAATTTAAAGTAAAATTTGGAACTAAAGGAATATAAAAGAGACACAAAAGCTATGTAAAATTTCTTAAAGGAAAAGGCAACAGCCCTAGCTATTTCCTTGACCAAAAATGTGCATTAAAACTAGCCACAAGATTATACTATTAATTTTCAAAATATTCTATTTGAATTCAACAAAGAATAAATGTATACCAAACACAGAGTTTCACATTTCTTACAAAGATCAAACCCTAAACAAAAATCCAACATTCAATTTAATTTAATAATATACATGAAACACATATAATTAAGTTATTTTAAGCAAAATTACCTCAAACTCACAAGGGAGTTAAATCAGTCAGATTTCTAATTAACTTTAATATGACGAATATTCAACATGTTGTATATAGAAAATACAAAATCATTTAAAATATTATAATTTACATAAAGTTAGTTATAATAAATTGTATCATACTTGTGGAGAAACACCAAATGTAGTGCAAAGTGCTGAAGGCACTACCCCTTTTTTTTTTTAGATATAATGTTTTAAAAAGTTCTACAAAGGGCTTAGTTGAGATTTAAGAGTATTCACCTCCTCTTACAGCTAGGAATTTGAGCCAGTTGAATTGTAATATCTTATTCCATTGAAGCATCGAGTAGCACATCCAAATGCTAAAGAAGAATAAGGGCCAAAGCCTCTCGACCAAACTGCTCCTTGCCCAACACCTTACCAACAGCATGATCAGGTGATATAATAGCAACTTGGGAGGCATCATGTTGACTTAAATATTTATTTATTTTAGCCTACAAAACCATTCTAATATATGAGTTTTCAACTAAATTATTTTATAAGAATTTATTTAGTTTGTACCCCTATTGCAACAGTAGCTTCATTAACATAAGATTTATTTTTCCTTTTGTGAGTGGCATCCCATAATTATCTGCGACCAACAAGATGACTAACCTTAACTTCCTATTAGATAAAAAAAAAGAAAAGGAAGAAACATTCAGAAATAGGATAACACATTCCATAATAATGTAGTAACTTAGCTATAAGTTCTTTAAAAGTTTATATTACACCATTAAATGCCTTTTCCTAGCCAAGCTTTTTGAACCACCAACATGTGGAATTGTTTGTTTACTTCTATTGATAGCATTCCTTTTACACATTTCCTACAAAAGTGAAAATTACAAATTTATATCAATTACACTAGTATATACACAATAAGGCATATAATATAAAATAATGTTATTACCTTATACTTTTCATCATTATGAATATTTATCAAACCAATCCACTGATCACAAGAAACACCTTTTTGACAATTTGATACCACATTTTGTTCCTTTGTTAGGCTTGTATCATAGTATTTGTTATAAAGTCTCCCCCTGTAGTCCCTCCATCTATTGCCAATAGCTCTAATAGTCCAATACCATCCCTCATCATCATTTGGAAACTAAAATCGAGGCTGCCAAAGAAAGGGAAAATAAATACAAGTTAAATCTAATAAGAAATTTGAATAAAATAACAAATTAACCTGCAAAATAGAATGACAAAATGTTTACTTGGACCATTCTATTAAAGCATTCATTCTTTATTTCATCTAGCACTGCTAACCAATCCTTGATGTTTATAGAAAATTATTTCCCATTTCTAGGCAACTAGCCTATTACTCTTGAGAATCAGCCTCCTAAATCTCTTATGGGGTGACCATCTCTATCAAACTCAATAATCACTTTATTTCCTTTTTTTTAGTTTCCATACTTTTTCAACCTTAAATTTTTGTGTTGAAATGTTGCCATCACTATCTTTGCATTATGATAACTAAAAATGTTAGTATAAATAAAAGTATTAATAAGATAACTAGGTAAGTAATAATAGTTTGATTTTAACTTATCACTTGGCATGTTCAATGAGTTTTTTGCTTGGTCTTTGGCTGAGTAGGTTAGGACCGTTGTGTATCAGGCTAGGTATTAGGCTACAGATCAGACTGGCTAGGCTATGGTGATGGAGTATCAAGATGAGTAGGAGTTTGTGGCTAAGGTGCAGACTTTTTGAGTTCCAAACTTTTTTTTCTTGGAACTCTTAGGCTATTTACCTTAAGTCATGACTACAAAAAGAAAAAAATTATACTATAAATTCCTATAAATTATCTCAAAGAATACATATAATAAATGCAAAGATAAAATAGAATAAATAGAAAAAAATACCATTAAGATTAGGTTAAGATGATGGAAGATCAAGATTAGTATAGGCTGAAAACTCAGAGCGCATAAGATGAGGTGCTGATTGTGTGTGTTGTAGTTTTTTTTTTTATATAGAACTCTTGGATTGTTTGCCTTTAGGCATGCTACAAAAAGAAAAAAATTATATTATGGATTCATACATCCATCTTTCTATATTATCTCAAAGAATGCACATAATTGATGCAAAGATAAAATAAGATGAACAAAAAATACCATTAATATTAAGTTTATATGGCGAAGGATCAAGATTAGTATAAACTGAAAACTCTAACTACATAAGATGAGGTGATGATTGTGTGGGTTCTTGATTTTTTTTTTATAGAACTCTTCGGCTGTTTGCCTTGAGGCATGACTAGAAAAAAAATATTAAATGTTAATTGTTCTTGTTGGTTGCACAATAGCGACTTGTGATGAGAAAAAAAAAAGAGTAGAAAACATACTATCATGAATAACAAGGGCTAATTGCGCAAGTTGTTCATTCTTCTTGCTGGAACTTTTAGGATGTTTAACTTTAGCAATGCCTTCCAAATCATCTACCAATGTATCTTAATTTGAAAAAAACAATCAAGATTTCAAGTAATTAAGATATTAAATAAATTGCAGTCAATAAAGACTTGTGATGACAAAGCAAAAGAGCAGAAAAATACCATCATAAATAATAAAGGCTAGTTGTGCAAGTAATTCATTCTTCTTGTTGGAACTTTTAGGATGTTTAACTTTAAGAATGCCTTCCAAATCATCTACCAATGTATCTAAATTTGAAAAAATTAATCAAGGTTTCAAGTGATTAAGATATTTTAAATAAATTGAAGTTAATAAGGACTTGTAATGACAAAGCAAAAGAGTAGAAAATACCATCATGAACAACAAGAGCCAGTTATATAAGTTGTTCATTCTTCTTACTAGAACTTTTAGGATGTTTAGCTTTAGGAATATCTTCCAAATCATCTACCACTGTATCTTAATTTGAAAAAATTAATCAAGGTTTCAAGTGATTAAGATATTTTAAATAAATTGTAGTCAATAAGGACTTGTGATGACAAAGCAAAAGAGTAGAAAAATACCATAATAAACAACAAGGGTTGGTTGTTGTTCATTCTTCATGCTGGAACTTTTAGGACATTTAGCTTTACGAATGTCTTCCAAATCATCTATCAATGTATCTTAATTTTAAAAAATTAATTAAGGTTTCAAGTGATTAAGATATTTTAAATAAATTACAGTCTAAATAGTAGTAAAAAATACCATCATAAATAATCGAAACTACCATTTGGGGCTATATAGGTTTAAGTGCTATCTACATAGGCCTCTTAGGATGTTTGTCTTTTGCCATAGCTGAAAAAAGCATAAAATAATTCAAATTACTTTTAGAGAAAAGTAGTGAATAGAATATTGTTAATAAGTGAAAAATGTACCTATAAAAGTGATGAACATCACCTCTTAATTAGTTGTTAGTTTGTGATTTTTATCTAATTTTTACCCTAGTTTTGTTAGTTTTGTTCTTGGTAC
>JANHAO010021092.1:0-12628 GCA_026873985.1 Saraca asoca | reverse complement strand
AGGCCTGAAATACATGTGATCATAAAGATTATCACTTTAAAATAATGCTACTTGTATACATTATTTCTTACAATATATTTCTTAACTATATGGATTTATTATTATATTAGTTTTTATTTTATATTAATTTCTTATTGTTATTTTACAGGTATAATTAATGTTATTAATTAATATAATAAACAGAATGAATAATTTCAAATTTTTTAAAAAAATATTAAAAAAATTTAACAACGGTTATACAACTCCCACCAAATTAAATTGAAAATTTTTTAAAAATAATAATGGCGGTTACATAATCCCCACTAAATTAGATTAAAAAATTTTATAAATAATAACGACGGTTTCATAATCCTGCTAATTTATCAGTAAATTTTTAAAAATAATAGCGGTAATTCTATAATCCTGCTAATTCAATTTCAAAATTTTTGGATCAATATAGCGGTGGTTAACCGCAAACCACCATTAAATATTTGATGCATGATAATTTCAACAATTGTACATAACCATCTTTAATGTCAATCCAGCGGCATGTTTTGTGGCGATTTTCATAACCGTCGATATTATATTTGACAGTGGTTCAAACTGTTGTTATTGTCAATGCGTAACTGCCACTATTTTAAGCCTTTTTTTTTTTTTATAGTGTTTACATCTGACGATTTGGAGTTGGATATAATTGTTATCCCCAGCTAAAACACCTATATTGTATGTCTCTGCTTTCCGTCAAAATTGAATCTTCGTAAATCCTTTCTACGACTTTTAGAAGTGTAAAAATGGACAGATAAATCAAGCCTAGTTCGTGGAAGTACAAATTTAACTAAATATTGGAAGAAATTAGAATAATTTCTCTTCTAAAAGTTGCGTCTTATGATTTATTAAGTTAATATATATATATATATATGCTAATATTTAATATTAGAATCTTTAGGATGTTTATGAAATTGATTTGAGCTTCATGAAATTTAACATAAAATACTAGCTTCTTCATAATATTAGATATTTTCAAGATTTTGTTTGTTTTATGGAAAATATTTTTTATAAGAATAATTTTATTTATTTATATTTATAGTTATAAAATATTAACATAATCAAAACTATTTTATTTATTTAATATTATATGAAAAAAATATAATAAAAATAATATCTTTTATTTTTAAAAGAAAGTTATTTTCTTCTATTATTTAATATTATATATTATTTTATTAATTATAATAATATAAAAATACTTTACTAATATACAAATAAATAAAACTTTCTATGAAAGATGTCTTTCAACCAAAGAATAGGATCCTTTCCAAATTATTGAGTAATCACGTCATAGTTCATTGCCACTTTGTACAGACATACACAAGAAGAAATCATTTTCAGCTATAAATATTCAAATTGAAGCGAGCAATATGTGATATCACACTACGCCGATGTTCTAGTCAACATCATGAACTTCCAAGTGAAATCAACCAAAGACATTTTCCTTTTTTGGATGATGATAGGCTTTTATATAATTCCACGACTATATAATTAACTGATTAGAAGCATTTTTGAGCCAAGATCAAAATTGTTCTCCCACCCCCTCCCAAAAAAAGGAAAGGAAAAACTCATATAAACACAAGATAAATATTAATTTGGTTTATATTTTTTTTAATCCTACTTTCGTTCTTATCCAAAAAAAAAATGGTGTATAAGATATGCAAAACGCTTATCAATTAAGATATGGAAAATCTAATTGCCCCTTCTAGTTTATTGCCAAAATTATGTGAAAACAGTGGGATGGTAGATAAATTTGCACCCACAGGTAAAGAAAGATCTTGCTTTAATTGATTAACCAGGAGTATGATGCAATACAGTTTAGTTTATTCAATATTCATTAATATTTCTACCAGATGGCTTCGCATGACAATATCTACTACATATTAGTTATCACTGAACAAGAGTAAAATCTTCGATTGGAGTCAGCAAAACGAAGCAAGGTCAGAATCTTGATTCTTTTGGGGATTGTCCAAGTAGAAAGGATGAGAAGAATGCCAATGAGTTGCTTGGTTTGAAATTAGGCACTGCATGCCCAGCTCCTCTAAATGTTGCATATGTAAGCCCCTCATATTCTTGAAACCATCCACTTACCTGTTCCATTCAGAAATTAAGCCCTCATTCTGATGTACTTTATTATTCTATTAGTGTAAATTAACTGAGATAAGGAATAGATTTTCCTGTAAAAACAATTACACCATGATTCTTACCTCCTCCTCATTGTACCAAGGCCTCCATGGTTTAGTGATAGGCAAACCAAGAGCACTTAAGCTGTACCTTGTGGAGAGTACAGGAACTCTTCCATCTGTGTCGCCACTGAATCACCAAAGATTTTGATATGAAAATGAAATTAGGATGAGAAATTGAAGTGTGGCAGCAAAGTGGCTTGAATTAATCTATTGCTTGACATAAAATGTCATTTACCTGTAAACCCAGATCCTAAGTCCTGCTTCAATCAGCTTCTTGTAAATTGGGATAACAGATGGCTTTGAATCTTTCCACTCATTAAATATCTTATGACTGCATCCATAAAAGAGAGTTTATTTTATTAGTAAAACATAATGGAACTATAGTACTCTCTCAATTGTATCAAGTACTAGTGTGTACACACACACTCTTCTAAATGGACACAGATTTAAGTAATAGAGGGAGAGAGTGTTACTTGCAAATACTCCAGTTCTTGAGATTATGACCATCACTAGCATGGAGAGCCTTCTGAACATCTGGCCTATTATAAAAAGCTCTGGCATACTCATCCTGGCATGGGTCATAGCCACCCAAGATCCTGGGCATCTAACCAAATGCATAAGAATTAATGTGTAAGAATAGCTTGTACACACAATGCACAACTGATGTATTTATCTTATCATTTAAAAATCTAGTGACTGAGTATTCTAGTGACATGTTTTATGAAAAACAAAAAGCTACCCATATAATGAGGATAGTTTACAAAAGCTTTACTTTGCAAGGGGTGGATAAGTCAATCACACATTGTATCCGTGAAACTCATTCACGTACAATGTAAGTTTATTGTGAATATAGTCTCAATGTGAGATAACACCACAATAAAAAAATATCTTCACTAAGGTAATAGTTTTTTTAATTAAATATCTTTATTATCTTATAAAAAGATATGATAAATGTAAGACGTGTTTGACAAAATAACATAACAAATTGTAATCAATTAATTTTGAAAAAGCTGATTCACGAACTTTCTACTCTCATATCAAACATGTACTAAATTTTCACTTACCATTTTAGATGAGGGCCTGGCTTGCATTAACTGGAAAATGGAATTTGATTTATTATAAGAGCAGGCTGGGGTATAGAGGCTGTATATGTCAATCTCCTTGTACTGTTTGAATACTTCATCCACAGCATTACTACAATTTTTATTACTCCATGTATCATTGCTAAAGAAGTCACAGCTTTTTGTGATAATATTGTGAGTTTCATCAGATATCACAGCATGGCTCCATGCATAATCAATCAGACCTATCCAGTCCTCAGCATCAGATGTTTCAGGATTACCCAGCTGTAGAAGAAAGATAATTTTGTACCGTTATTATTTATTGTTTATTTGCATTGCTTTCTATATTTATATTATATAACTCTAAATTAGAAGGGTTCAAACCATAAATTGTCATAATGAAAAGTCTAAAATTAAAAGTAGTGATGGCTATAAAAGAATTTGCTTTACAAATGAAAGATTTTTATTATCTTTATATTCAAATCTCTATGTGAGAAAATACAAGAAAAAAATACTTTTATTTTCAGATTATTTCACAACTCTCCTTTTAAAAGAGAGAGTGGATCTGTATAATTCGAGTATGAATCCTCTCCTTCTCTTTTAGAAAAGGAGGAAGATATAAATTTAAGATAGAGATAAATAGATAAATCTTTTTTATATTAAAATAAAGGATTCTAATAAAAATATTATTAGTCTCAATATAAAAAATTATGTCTTTTATCTTTTTGAAGATAAGAAAAATTGACAAACAAGAAAATAAAAAGACTTATGTCTGTACAATTCTACATTCTTTTCACAGACATTGTGAAGCAGTTTGAAAAACTTTTTCGAACGAAAGATTCTTTATGGTTTGATATATAATCAACTCTTATGTGTTTAGTTAATATATGTAATTTTCGTGTTGTGTGGGACCCTACCAAGATGCCCTTGAGATTTATATGAAGTGAAGGGTGTCTGTTCCTATCAAGGATGAGCTCAGCCAGCTCTGGCACATACTTTCCTGAAAATACATTTTAAGTATCTACGATTAATTAAGATGAACAAATAAAAAAGTGATTTGTGCAATAATGTGTTAATTTAAAAAACCTGCATAGCTCTCTCCTGCTATGTAAAATGTCCTTGTTCTATAGGAAGGGAATTTGCGGAACCAGCCTTGCAGGAAATCGTAAGAATCATTAGCTGCAACAAATAATCAAATATGGTGAGAACTCAGAAGTTTAAGTTGCAAGCATGAGCTTTGAACAGTAGAAAATGAAATTAGGATATCAGATTAAGTAAATACCTGTGAAGTTATCTCCCAGATGTTCATATTCACTAGATTTATTTGAGTAGGAAAAGCCAACTCCAACAGGAGATTCTACGAATAACATGTTGGCTTCTGCATCACCATCATCACACGATTCAGGGGTTTTTAGTGTTTGTTTGGTATAATAACTAGAATCCTCAATAATCAACTATAGATCAAATGATTGATTATAATACTATTTAGAGATGTTTGTTAACCCCAAGATTCAATATGATGAATTTTAATAATAACAAATGAGTGCTTTAATAATATAGTATGTCCTATATATTGTGCTAAAATGTTATATTTTATACAAGTATTTATAAACATATTATGCTATAATTGATAAATATGTGATATAGATAATACATATTTTTGTACTAATTTATTTTTATTATATATTTGATTTATGCATTGTGATAAATTGTCTTATACTAAATATATGATTTACAAATTAATTTATATATATTTTATAGGATTGCCCAAAAGGAAGAATAATGAGTATTAGAGTCAATAAATGGAAAATCTTGTCGTACTCGACTTAAGAAAAAAGCCAAAAAAAAAAAGGAGATATGCCTCAAGCTTTGAAAAATTGAAAGATTGAAACTTTAAAAGCTTGAAAGCATCAAGAAAATTCTAAAGATTTCATTGGGTATAATTTTTCCTTTTAGTCTTAGACTTTCTTATAAAATATTTCATAATACAGAGCTCTCAAACATGTTTTCAAATTTTTAGCTAATTCAAAAATATTTTAAAAAGATATCCCACAATTATATTTTCATAAGATAGTCTTAGTGACACTTCAAAAATAAATGAGATATGAGTTCTATTTTTTATTTGTTTTGATATTTAGTTACTCTTTTGATTATATCTCATAAAATACTTATGATTTAAATATGAAATTTATTTCATATGAAAATAAACTCAAAAAACTTTTTATAGACATGTCATTTGCTTAAAATTATCAAAATATGAAAAAGTTATGACTTTTTTAATTTAAGTCTAAAAATCAATTTTTCACAATCAAGTCTTTCTTATATTTGCTCATTTTTTTATAATATCTCAAAAAATATATAAGATATGAGTATAAAATTAGTTCCATTTGAAAGTAGACTCAAATATCTTTTCAACGATAGGTTTTTTGTTAAAAATGAGCTTAAAACGAATATTTTATGATTTTTTCAAGTTGAGTTTGAAATTTTATCTTCACAAGTTGACTCGTCTAGATTAAATTTTCAAACTTATAATTTTCATTCAAAAACATTCTAAATAGCTATAAAACATTATGTACTTCTTATACAAGCTAAGGAGCATTAAATACAATATATAAGAAGTTTGAACTTCTTTATTTATTATCTATTACTCTTTTTTTTATCAAAATCAAAATTTTAGCTCTTCATTATGAAAATTTTCCATTCTAAATACTTTATTTGTTTCATCTAATCTTTGAAAGAGTTTCTATAAATTGTTTATATCTAAACCTTCTTATGTGTGGTAAAGGATGAGAAACCTCTTTAGATTTATAAAAGAGGTGAGTTATCCTTCACAAATTCTTTGAATTGTTAAAATTAAAATCATCCTTATAACTCTCCAAAATCAAATATTTTTCAATAAAAAATTTAAAAATTATGGAAGTATTGAAAACATCCAATTCATCCCCTCTTGAGCATGGGTTGCCTTATCCTACAATATTTGATTGCATTGTCAAAATTTTTCAATAATTAATCATAGACAATAAGTTTAGTTAAATAAAAAATTACTTTGATTTGCTTTTATTTTAATTGGAATTATAAAAAGAGAAATATTCATATTTGTACCCATATTATCTTTATTTTTCTCTTCTTTTGTCATTATTATCTTTATCCCAACAACAAAAATAAAAATTCATATTGCTTTCTCTTTTTTCAATGCACTTTTTAGTAATTTAATATTAAAAAATATTTTTTTATATATTACCCAAAAAAAAAATTATGTATAATTAATATATCTCATCATTATATCAAATAAGCCCTTAATTAACATCAATTATATGTTTAGGCACAAAATTAAAAAGGAGCTCTAGTTTTGTGGCTCATTATCAAAATTCTCTATATTTGATATTTGATTTGACATAAAAAGAAAGGAAGGCATATCAAAATGTATGTGGCTAGGAATACTTCATTTGGAACATCTCATGTTAAAATCTAGGCAAATGAAATTAGATGGGAGACAGATATAATATTGTATCTTAAACATAATTTAAGTATGGAACTGTGATTTAGATATAAGACAGAAATAAAATATACCATTTTACTAAAAATAATTTTGCAAAATTAAACACATAAAATTAAAGTATTAGTATAAATATCTGAAATACAACCAAGATATCCTTAAACAAAAACAGAATGGGTGTAGTCCTTGTACCTCTGTTCCAGGAGAAGTTATTAAATGTAAGTCCACGGCCACCAACGTCCACAAGAAAAGGACCAATCTCCTCTGTTGCTCCATATCCCACAGAAGAGCACCCAGGACCTTCAACAGAAAATAATTGTTATATTTAATCGGCTTTGATTCACAGAATTATATATTTTTAAAAATATAAAAATATATAATTCTCAGTAATGTAATTTCTAAAAATATTATATTATAATGTAATGTTTTCGTCTTCAAAAGACATTAACTTCTTAATATCATCGTTAAAAGATAATTTTTTTTAATTTTATTATTCAATATTTTAATTTGAATCAATTGAATTATATTATTAATTATTCTTTAAATTAGTAATAGAAAAAATAATATGACTTACTAAAGTTATCACCCATATGTTCACATATGACATGAAAAATTAGATGAATTTAAAAATTTTCTAATTTAAATAAACTAATACTAATCTATAAAAAAAAAAAAATCATTAGGTTAACTCCCATCTCATGAACTCTTTCTCTCCTTTTTGTCACATTCTCCCTGAACTCTCGGCCAGCAAAATAAAACACATGAATATGGACATTAAAAGATTTATAAAAACATATTTATAATCACAAAAATATAGTTAACAAAATAAACTACATGAACATAGACTAAAAACAGAGACTTTATTTCTTTAAAAGGAATTAATTTATTGAAAATTTGAAAAAAAAATCATAAAAACATATATATATAGAATCATAAAAATATATCAAAAGCCATAATAATCATAAAAAAAATCACAATAAAAAATATCATTAATGACAAATTGATCAAAAACCAAACCTAATATTTTCTTGTTAAAAAATCACAAATTGATTTTATTTTTGAAGTTGTATAATTCATCTTTTAGCATTATTTTATATATTAATTAGTTTTATTTTTTTAAGTTCACATACTAATTTCATGTTATATATTAAGACATGTGCTAGTTTCGTTAAAATATGTTAGTTTTTTCTATAATTAATATAATGAATGATTAATTTGATTAATTTAAATTAAAATATTAAATAATAAAAATTCATCTTTAAAGGATAAAATTAAGAAAAATGATATATTTATAAAAACATTAAATTACTCAGTTATATACTTATCAAGGTAGTTTAATAGTAACTCCCACCTCACCTCGAAAAATCGGAAGAAAAAAAAAGGATTCTCCAGTGGAATGAGATCCAAAACTCTTTTTAATAGGTTTGATCATAAAACTTAATTCCATATCAGAATTTTTAGAAATTGACATGTATTATCATAAAGATGCAAGATACATCACTCTACTAAAATATTTCTGTAAAAATAATCGTGTGAAACATGGAATGCATTCAAATTTCTTTTGCACAATTAGCTCACAATCCTATTAATTTAACCTAAGAAATTGCTTACCTCCATTAAGCCATAGAACCAATGGTTTTTGATCTGGATTAGTCATGGCCTCATAGAACCAGTAAAAGAGTGCTCTTCCACTCGCTTCATTCACAGTGACATACCCAGCATAGTGCTTGAAATCTGCATGAGGCTGCCCAGGCAAGTCTGTTACAAGATCCTTATCATCTCCAAAAGCAACAACATCATAAGGCCTCACACACAGAACAAATATTAGAGCCAACGAGTAGAAACGTGTCATCTTCAAAGCAAAATCCCTATTACAAGTTTACAACTACCAACCAAAAATTGAAACTCTGAAAACCAAGAGTTCCGAAGGACCTATTTATATAAATTTTGATCTTCTTTTAATTTGGTATATTTTGACTTGGAATTTTGTGCTGAATTCAAAAAAAGGAATATAGATATCTTTCTTGTAAAATGACTGACCAACTGGAAAAGAGAGACTCTAAATCTCTATTGGATGAGAGTCATCTATTTATAAAAACAATAAAAGAATGTAGTTTTATATCTAAAAAATATAAAATTTTAAAATAATATTGTTTAGAATTTGAGGAAATCAGTTTTTTCTCAGATTGTAACGTTAGTCAGTTTGAAATGATTGGTTTTTATGGAAAGCTAATTTCTTAAGAAGTTAAGAATTGCAACCTTTTTAGAAAGAAGTTTGGAGAAACTGCTGCTTGTGACATATTCTAAAATTAAAAGCTGATATTTTAAGGGTGTGGCTCACTTGACAGAAACTGTCATTCAACTTTTTCTATTTGTCTTAGATACAGAAAAGGAGAAAGATTACTAATCCTATTGTAATATTAAAATTGTCTGTTATTTTTAATAAATTAAAAAATTATCTCTTTAATTTTAAGACTTATTTTATTATAATGTTAAAATAATTAATTTATTAAAATATAATAGATATTAAAATTTTAGCATAGGATTAATTAGAAATATTTAAGACAACAGATGAGAATGGCATCCGGTTGTCAACTGCTCTTTATTTCTGTAATCAAATTTCACTGCTATTGTGACACAATTTTTCTAATATCATGTGTGTCCCAACCACAATCAATAATTTCAGCATGAATTTTGGTAAAGGAATTTCTGTTATTTTTTAATATAATTACCAAACTAACTCTTAAAAATATCAATGCCTAAAAATCAAGTCATTAGGGTTTAAATTCTTTGTGGAGTTATATATACCTTAGTACACTTAATGGAATTCAAATAAATAGTTAGTCAACAAGATAAATTTAATTTAACTTTTGTCAAGTGTAAAAAATGTGAAAAAAAAAAAGAATGTAGAAATGATATATATATATATATATATATAATATTTGTGCACCTATATACACTCATTTACATGAAGTATGTATTGAACAACTCCCGATAAATTTAATTCCTTTTGCTAAGTGTAAGAAAATGTGAGAAAAATGAATGTAATAATGATATATTCATTTAATTTGTGCATTTATATACACTTATTTGCATCAAGTATGCAAAAATGTGTTGGCAATTTTCATGTGTTAACATGGTTCAAGATGAGAGAAATGGTAAATAGCAAGACATAAATATTTAACGTAGTCTAGCTTTTCGCTTACAAATGAAAAAGGCAAATAAATTCCACTAAGTAGACAAGAAAGAAAAGATAAATGGTATAATAATTCTTAAAACTCACATCTTAAATATACCCAAAAATACCTTATAATGTATATATTTTTCACTCTCAATAACCTCATTAAAGGAAGTAAGCAAATTATGAGATTTCAAGTAACCTCTCATAGTGGATTACAAAAACAAACTCTCTCTTCCTCCAATCAAATCTTTTATAATACAAGTATTTATAAACTAAAATTCTTTCCAGTAGAAAAGTCTAACTTAATTATAATATTAAATAATAAGATATATTTAATTTAATCACAATCATATCTCATCAAAATTCAAATTTAAATAAGATAAAGACATAAATAGAAAATTATCATATTTCACAAAAATAGAATTTGAGTCAAGATCCCTACAATCTCCACCTTGACACAAATTTTATTATCAAAAGTCTTTAAACTCTAAATCAAATAGTTCCACTAAATTTCAATTATCTTTTTGGTAGATAAAGAATGTCTTCTAAACTCCACCTCCAATGGAGCACTAACACTCTACACATATATCAACTTTGTTTCATCTTCTCCACAAAGAGTTCTTCCTGCAAAATCACTAGAAATATACAAATAAAACTATTATTCAAACAAAATCCGGGCTTTATTCAAAACAAATCTATCTTAATACTTCTTTAACCAAACTAAACACAATATTGAAACTAACTAGGACCAGCAGAACCAAAACCAAAATCAAGTTAAACCTAAACCAAAACCCAAGCTTGGGAGAACCGAACTATGATATCATTTGTTGGAAAAATTTGTGTACATGAGTATGTTAACAAGGTTTAACATCAAAGAAGTAAGAAAATAATGATAAATGAATATTTAATGTGATTTGGTTTATAGCCAATTCTACAAGTGAAAACGAAAAACAAATCCATTGAAGAAACAAGAAAGAGTAGGAATAATATAATAATCTTCACACACACATCACAAATACAATAAAACTTTTATAAATTAATAACCTTAAGACCGTACAAATTCTATTAATTTAAAGAAGTATTAATTAATCAATAAATTAATAATTTATTAATTTATCTAGTATACTTACAATTCAAAGTAACACTCATTTAATTAACTAAAAATTTATTTTATTTTATAAAAATAAAATGAGGCTAAAAGTCTAAGGAATATAAACCAATCCATATCTACTTGATTTGCTAGTATAATTTAATTGTACTAATGTCTTCAATGTAACTAATATCATTTTTCTATTATCAAGAGGTCAAAAAGACTAAGGAATACTAAATGACACATGCCCACTTCCATTTTATTAAATGTATACAATGAATCAAACTAACAATATTATTTATGTAAACAATCAAGAAGTCTTCTTATATAATAAATAAACACAAAATCTTCTTATATCTCATTGTTAAAATATGGCTTCTCATCTAAAAGGTATTCATAAATCAACCAAGACTGATCAAATGCGTAAAGCATTATGTGAATATAGTAGAGAGCATCCTACATGCACTTAAAAAGAATTACAACAATGGGTTTCTAAAAATTTCACTTAACAGTTAGTCAAGATAAAATATCAAATACACTTAAACAATCATTAAAATATCTATCAACTGATATAGAAAAAAGTGGTCAATTTAAGAGGCACAAGCCATCAAAGTTTCCAAACATAGAGAAGGCTATTTATGAGTGGTTTCTTCAATACCAAGATTGTGTAAATATTAAAGGCGAGCTAATTTTGGAAAAGGCAAAAGAGATTGTTGTTGTGTCAGAATTTGGTTCATGTGAAAAGTCCCAAACTCTGGCCAACGGGGGGATTCTTACAGGATCTCTGGCCTTCGACCGGTATGGATAAAACAGAGCAGTAAAACAGACAAAAATGAAAGGAAGAGCAGAGAAGAAAGGAGACACCGATTTAACGTGGTTCGGCCAAATCCAGACAGTGCTAGACCCTACGTCCATAGTAGCATGTTATTGATACAGTATTCTTACAGTGTTTGATCTCCGTTTTGACAGAGTCTCAGTCTATCCTCCCGGTCCCTCTATAGAGGGGCTCCTTCCTCATATTTATAAAGGAAAGGAGGCTACAATATTAATTACATATGCAGTAAATCTATTACAATAACATTTATTGTACAAGACAGGATTTACAAACTAAATCTCCTACTTTCGGCTACTGTAAGTTGTCCTCTACAGGCAGGCCCTGTTGGACCGTTAGGGCTGGATATGACTTAGTCCTCTCTATCTGGCGGGCTTTGGGTCACAGGCTAGACTTCGTCAGGTCATTTGCCCGTCCCTAGAAATAGCGAGTTTGAACTCGCGCCTTCGCGCATGAGTCAGGGTCGACGAGGTTGCTTTTGCAATACAACGAAACGATCTCGAGCACCACTCGAGCTGGTCCCCTCATTGGTCTCGGGCTTCTCGCAAGCACCCTTGGACCAAGCTAATTTTTGCATATAACATAAGCCCCCTAACTCACAGTTCGCTCTGTGGGCTAGGAGTTGAGACTCTTCGATTCTTGAATCGTCAGCCTTTTCCTGAGACTATCATTCCTATTAGTCGAATATAGGTGCCCTAGAGTCAATTTGATTGGGCTCTATTACATCTATGACTAAGCGGTCTGTGGATTTGGATAAT
>JANHAO010021091.1:0-12620 GCA_026873985.1 Saraca asoca | reverse complement strand
TATTTTGATCATATAAATGGCAAAATAGTAAAAGCATTTTTTGTTTGATGATCCCCATTGAGATAATGTAGAAAAGGAAAGCTATACCATCTTGATTCAATGTAATCTCCAGTTGTTACACTGAAGTGTGGAGGCACTATTAAATGCTCAAAATCTAGCAAAGAGCTATGAGCTCATTAAGGTGTGGAGGCACTATTAAATGCTCAGAACTCTAAATTCGGCTAACATGTCTAGGTGCAGAGGCACTATTAAGTGCTTAAAATCCAACAAAGAGCTATAAGCTCACTGAGGTGTGGAGGCACTATTAAACATTCAAAATCCAACAAAGAGTTATGAGCTCGTTGATGTGTAGAGACACTATTAAACGCCCAAAATCCAGTAAAGAGCTATGAGCTCACTGAGGTGTGGAGGCACTATTAAACATTTAGAACTTTAAATCCGGCCTACATGCCATGGTGTAAAGGCACTATTAGACACTCAAAATCTAGCAAAGAACTATGAGCTCGCTAAGGTGTAGAGGCATTATTAAATGCTCAAAATCCAACAAAGAGCTATGAGCTCACTGATATGCGGAGGCATTAGTAAATGCTAAAAGCTGAGGTACGGAGACACTATTAAACACTTAAAACTCTAAATCCAACCTACATGCTGAGGTGCAAAGGCACTATTAAACGCTAAAATTCTGCAAAGAGCTATGAGCTCGCTAAGGTGCGGAGGCACTATTAAACGCTCAAAATCCAATAGAGAGTTATGAGCTCACTGAGGTGTGGAGGCACTATTAAACACTCAGAACTCTAAATCTAGCCAACATGCCGAGGTGTGGAGGCACTATTAAATGCTCAAAATCTAGCAAAGAGTTATGAGCTTGCTGAGGTGTGAAGGCACTATTAAATGCTCAAAATCCAGCAAAGAGCTATGAGCTCATTGAGGTGTGAAGGGACTATTAAACACTCAGAACTCTAAATCTGGCCAACATGCCAAGGTGCTAAGGCACCATTAAACACTCAAAATCTAGCAAAGCCATGAGACTTTCTTAGGCATAGCTCACATGTGTCATGATTCATTATTGATTAAGACAACCATAGCTGAAACTTATTGATTTGCAGAAATATGTATTATTATCTGTAAAATCTAGAAAGCATTTGATACAATGTAATTCAAGGATCATAGGTAAAATTACATCAGAAGAGCCAAGGTACAAGTTAGGAGACTAAAGGCTAAAGGAAATAAAGAGAGGACAGAGTGGACTCTTGCTGAAGAAAGCCAGCCCCCCTTAAAGATCCACTCCACCTAACTAGGAACTAAGGGATGCCGCAAGTCTCTAGTTCTCTCCTGCTTATATCCCTCCTTAGCTAGTGGCCCTTTCTCTGACCCACAACAAGAGTAACTCAAGAAGCGGTCAAGAATCTAGTAAGAGGGGATGAAGCTCACGACGACGTCATGAGGAAATAATCTAGAATCCTTTGAAGACTTTCTCATAGCCAGCATAAAGAGCTATCCAGGGGAGGCATGTACAACAGGCTATCAATGCTTTGAGACGTCTCACCAAAGGCTGAACCTTCAGAAGTGTGGGGGCTTAGTTGCAATATTCATCAAGGTCATTTTATGAAAAAGCAAAGAAGAGCTTCCTAGATTTTATAGACGAGTCTCAGTTTGTTGAAGAATCCAGCGAACAATCCTTGGTTCTTAATCAGATGATTCAGGAAGGACTAGGCTACCTCTCTAATGGCTTAGAAACGCCCATAAAGGGAAGTATGGCCTAACGCTAATGAAATGAAATATGAAATGACATCATAACAATCTAAACACAAAGACTTTGATTGTAGAAGAAGACCTTTCCAGAGAAATGGTAAAGCAGTAACTACCAGTCCACAGAGCAAATTAAGAGTTAGGGGGCTAATGTTATTAATAGAATTTGGCATAACGAAATGGGCCAGCAAAAGTCCAAAAGGATCCAAGTCAGTGCAAGAGGAGAACACAGCAAATCGTGAGGTCACTGTACAATGAGCCCTAACTCGCTAAAAGAGATCAGCTCGCTGAGAGAGTTTGAGCTCACTGCCTGAACAAGCTCGAGGTTATCAACCAGCACCAGTCTCAGTTTACAAACTCTAGCTTACGAGGGGGTAGCCATGATTCGCTAGAAAGTCATTGAGGATGAGCACAAACCCAAAGAAGCATCTTACTCTGCCATCCTATAAACATGACCCAAAGGGTCCCACCTGACAGAAAGCACTCAGAAAAAGTCAACTAACAGTCCACAAATGGCTACTTTTTGTACTTGTATTGTCTTATACATATATAGTTTGATGTAACCGAAATGTAACATGTAAAATTACTCTTGTAACCTCTTCTCCTCTATATAAAGGAGAAAGGGGCTCAGGGTAGAGAGAGGATGATTTTTTAACAAAATAAAAATAGTCATTTGTCATAGAAGAGTGGATAACTTTGACCTACAAATCCACATCACTGTTGACTTTGTAATAAGCATTAATTGGTTTCATTGAGTCCTTACCCAAGAAAAGTCTCCAACCAATAAGCAAGGCTCCCATACAAACATATTAGGTTATGAGACAGGGACGGTGATTATTTGTCAAATAAAATTTTTTGAAATATAAATACTTGCATTATTCAAACTCTCGAGGAATGAAAAAAATTAAGGGAAAATATAGTTTACTCACTTATGGTATGATCGAAATTTATTTTATTTATTTTTGTTCAAAGCATCAAAATTAGGTCACATCTGACTCATTCTATTAATAGTTTGTCCATTGGATACAATTTTTCATCATATAAAATAGGCAAAATCTACATGATTTTCTCACATGATCTTTTTTTTTTTTTTTCATAAAGTCCACAAAAATAAGCCAAGTACCAAAGTTATGAAGAATATAACTTCATGATTGAACTATATGATTTGTAAAGTGACTTTCATAGTAAAATTAAAATCTAAAACCTGCCATTCATTTGATCTCAACTTCTACGATACCTCAACAAGGTATTAGTTATTTATAAGAAATTCTTTCTGGAGCTCTTAATTTTCCTACAAATTAAGTGGAAAAGTGGAAAGAAAATTTCAAGCCTGTGTTTCTTGTTATTTAGATTGATTTTAGGGTTTCAATGGGAGAAGAAAAAGTTCACATAACTAAAATATTTTAATTTCATTTAAAGAAAAATAATTGAGATGGGGCAAAATATTAATATAACAAATCATAAATGATCAATTTTGACATTTTAAATTATAAGTAAGTAAAACAAACTCATATCATGAATGCGTAAATTATATTTTCATCTAAGTTAATATCATGAGTTGTTGTAAAAAGTGAGACACAATTTAAAAAGTTGGTAAAAACCTAAAAATTAGAAGCTTAAGTAAGAGGCTGAAAGCTCATGATATAATAAGTTTTATCATGTTAGACAAATTATTTGAACAGAATTAAAACACCACATTAATCAAATAATAAAATCAAATAATTATTTGTGGTTGCCATTAAACTAGAAACTAAAATTAGATTAGTCTTCCCTTCCTTTTCTACTTTGCGGACATTAATGCGACCAATGTGAGAAACTCTCAGTAGTTAAGAGTGGTTGAGCATCAAAACCTAGTTTCTATTGTAGAGTGGATAAGGGACCTAATCTTATATTTAATAATCCTACTAGGCTCCCATTAAGAATCAGTGAGTTTAGGCCTATACTAGCTGCTTTGCGCATCAATCCACTAAGGCGTCAAAAAATGTCCACATAAAAAAAATGATCACATATAAAACTAGACATTCTATAAAAGTTCTTAAGGTCAGAACTTAGTCTTTTATAAAAATAAAACATGCCCAATTAATATATATTAATTCATATGATTGGAAAAATTCCAACATATCACGTAAGAAATGATATCATATATATGTATTCAGAATGGGTTTATTCAATTAATGTGATAAAAAAACATAGAATAAGCTGTGAATTAAGGACCTAACAAATATGATGGACTTCAATGATCGAAAGACGTAGAAGAATGCATGGATATAGCGTTATAGTGTTATAGACTGTAGGAAAAAAAATGTATTGATATATATTTTTAAAATTTTTTATTAAATGTTATAATTTTTATATAAAATTTTACAACTATTTCATAAAAATTGTTAATTTTTTTATTGGAACTTTGAATAGCAGAGTTTTAGCTTTTTCTACATTTGTAGCAAGCAAAATATATACACACTAGCAACTTTTATGAAAAAAAAAATTATAGGATCTTATATAAAAAAATTACAAATTTTATGACTTTTGTGTTAAATTTTCATAAAAACTCATAAAACATCTCAAAGATGCACCATAACAAAATCCATAAATTAATAACCCAACTATCACATCACAAATTTTGGAACATGACTAGCGTAAGTAGACACCCAATGACATCCATCTATAAGCCTTGCACTTATTTTGTCAATGCGTATTACATATTAAACTTCAAAGAGAACTCAAGTAATTTTTTTTTTGTTTTAAAATGCTTCTAATTCTGATTCACTAATAGAAAAGATTTCAACAAATTTCAGTAGAATTCCATTTGTAACTTGTTTTTATATATATAAACTTTTTAGACAAATCTCAATTTTTGACAATGTTACAATATGTAAAACATAGTGACTCAATACATGTATATGTGAGATCATTTACTATCAATTGTTCCTCTAAGCACCATGTTATTCTTATTAGTCAAAAAAGGTCTCCAAAGTGATGAACAAATTTGTCACCTACAACATTTTTTTTAAAGGAAAACATAATGAGTTTCAATGAAACCTAGCAAGTGAGTCACTTACTCTATATACTATCAATCACTAATACACAATTACACCAATATCATGATTAACAATATACAACCTTAATATAACACAATACTTTATAGTTTAACTAACATAAACATACAGCTAAATGGCCCATCTATGCAGTTTACTATTTTCAAACAATGAACTTAATATAATGTTAATACTTTTAAAACTTTCCCGATTGACTTCTCAGCTACCATTCTATAAAATATTCCTTATTTAACTTAACTATTCAAATATCTTTGCTTAATTAACTATTCAAATAATGCGATGGGAAAAACTAATTATAACTACATACTTCGATAACTCATCCAAACGAAATACAAGTACCAAAAGAGTCTCACTCATAATTCTACATGACATGTGAACACTAAAAGTCCTATAAAAGAGTGAGCTATTTACTTATAAGATGCACACATAATCATTTTCAAGTAAGCTATGTCAATTGTTTCCAAACGTTATTTTAATAATCAAACTATTCACATAAGTTAGATCTTCCCAATAATATAGCCTTTTTCTTAATTACAATTTTTTTCTCTAGGTTTTCATTTTGTCACCATTGCTCACTTTTACTTTGATCTTGTATCCTAACTCACATTTACATTTTTTATAATGCGCCTTTTGGATGCCAATCTCAAAGTTTTTAAGGCTACTATCCAATGGTTTCATTGGCAATCCCCCAATGCATAACCTACCCAAGATCTTTCATTCCCACTAACTACTAGTTTAGGCAAAATACACTAATTAGTGACCCGATTTAGTAACATCAAGAAACTACCATTTAGTTAAATTTCAAATATTAATCAAATAAAACTTAATGTAGGTATTAGACACATAAGGCAACTATTACTTAGTAATTGCAATCTGACAACTAGAATGACTTCTGGTCATTCTTCTGTGAACAAAGACAGCCTATAAATTATGTCACATGGAATCTAAATACCAACAATATTTCATTATCCCAAGACTATGGCAATCAAGCAGTAATAGCTCTAAACATTTAATGCTCAAAATAAAGACAATATTATAAGCAAATTTCTATTATTCCTTATTCGAGATTAATAAAAGGTGACATAGTTCACCTCAATTATCTAGCACTCAAAAATGCTACAATTACTCCAATCACATCCTATTCAATATCATTTTACATTCATCTTCATTCATTTTCCAATCATAGTTTACCACTCATTCATTCTTCATTTCATGAGACCTCACAGATTCCATCACTTTGATAACTTATACAAGTAGGAACAAATGAAAATCAATTAATCCTCAGCTAAGAAGCAAAAGAAACACTAGTTAGAGTAAGCCAATTCAATTAAGAATAATTTGAAATAAAAAAAAATAAACATTAACTAAGCTCAAATTAATTCACTTTTATTCACACGATACTAATTAAAAACAATTACAATATGGGTCCAAGGTGGTATTCTTCAAGAAACTTACTAATTCAATTTCTTTTTCATTTCACTTCCTCTACATGCTATGTCATTTCTTCAACATATTAGACTCTTCTTATCTGGTTATCAGTATGGTAGCTAAGGACCAGACAACACAAAGAAGGAAGAAAAATAACCAGAAACATAAAGCTTTTAATGTGGTTTGGCCAAAACTGGACAGCACCGATCCCTGCATCCACGGTATCATGTTATTAATCTTAAATGACTTTTACAGAGCTTTCATCCCCCCTCTCAATTTCCTCTTCCTTTTATTTATAGAGGTTAGAAGGTTACAATAGTAATTTTACACATTACAAATTGATCATTACAAGCATTAAATGTATAAGATAATAAAATCTCTTACAATCCAACTCTTATAGACTGCTTTCTGTTTCTAGGGGCTAGTTAGTCAGCTTGGGAAATGTGCCTTTGGCTAGTGATTGGACTTATACACATCTTGGGTTGGTGATGGCTCACTTAGTGACCTAAACTTGTTCTACGTGACCTATAACTTTACGGGCTGACACCATCCTCGAGCTCAACTAATCAGTGAGCTCGAGCCTTTGGTGCATTGGAGCTCTTTCTTTGTAGTGAGCTGAGAGTGGCGTCAAAATCCTTGGCTTGAGGTTGCTACTACTAGGACCTCCAATTAGCCCATCTCGCATAGATGAGAAAACGCCTATAACATAAGCCTCCAACTCTCAGTTCACTTTACGGGTTAGGAGTTGCACAATTTCACTAATGAAGGTTCTTCTTTTCCACATACTCAAAGTCTTCAATGTTTAGACTACCGTGTAGTCATTTCAGAATTCATTTCATCAGTTTTAGGCCATACTTTACACTGTGGGTGCTCCACAACTATTGGTGTGGCAGCCTAGTTTTCCCTGGGTTGTCTAATTAGGAACTTCAAAATGTCCGCTAGATCCTTTGGTGAATTGGACTTGTCTACAAATAGGCTTGACAAGCTCTCCCTTCTTCTCCATGGAATAGCTTGATGGAAGCTCCGGTCAAGCCCCCCATATTTCTGGTAATTTGGCCTTTGGTGAGGCGCTTTGAGGTGTGGATAGCCTATTACAAGAGATCTTGAAGCATGGATAGCCTGTTGCACGTGCTTCCCCTGGGTAGCTCTTTTTGTTGGCCATAGGGAAGTCTGTTGGAGATCTTAGATTATTTCTTCCCAGTCCTTCCATGAAATCCAACTCTACTAGCCAGGCCTCTGGCCACTTTTTGAATTGCTCTGGGTGTGGTCCAAGACAAACCGCCAGCTGAGGAGGGAAGAAGAAAGTTAGGGACTTAGTATGCTTCCTCAGCATTTCTGCCGGTGGGAGTTCATCTCCTAGTAGCTGGCTTTCTGCTTTCAGGCAGTTGTAGGCTTCTTGATTTTGTACTTTGAATTTTTTGATGCAAATTTACCTTATTGAACAAGGTTTTAATGAAGGAGCTTTCTTTTGTAATTATTGAATGTTGTGCTAGACATTCTGATTGTATGAATTTATTTAATAAACTGAAGCATTTTGATGACCAATCATTTGTGTTTTTTTCTTTTCAATGGTACGTCAAGGTGTCTATATGCCTTGACCGAGTTGTGAGTGATATCTAGAGAGATCGCATGTAAGCTGTGAGTTCGAGTGTTTAATAGTTCCTTTGCATCTCAATAAGTTATTTTAACTCTTCACCAGATGTGAGTGTTTCTTAGCGTTTCCATGCCTCAGCGAGCCCGCAACTGCGCTGGTAGTGTGAGTGTTTTTTAGTGCCTCTGCACCTCAGCAAGCACACAACTACGCAGTGTAATGAGTGTTTTTTTAGTGCCTCCACACCTTAGTGAGAACGTAGCTGCACTGGTGTAATGATTATTTTTTAGTGCCTTCGCATCTTAGTGAGCATGCAGCTGCATTGGCATAATGAGTGTTTTTTTAGTGCCTCTACTCCTCAATGAGCATGCAGTTGTGCTGGCGTAATGAGTTTTTTTTAATGCCTCTGCATCTCAGAAGGCACGCAGTTACGCTGGTATAATGAGTGTTTTTTAAGTGCCTCTGCACTTCAGCAAGCACGCAGCTACGCTGGCATAGTGAGTGTTTTTTAGTGCCTCTGCACCTTAATGAACATGCAGTTGCACTAGTGTAATGAGTGCTTTTTTAGTGTCTTCACACCTCTGTGAGCACGCAGCTGTGTTAGTGTAATGAGTGTTTTTTAGTGCCTCTGCACCTCCGTGAGCACGCAGTTGTGTTGACATTGAATTTAGAGAGTATTGATAGAATAACTTTCTTTTAATAGAATGCTTTTACATGAAATCATCAGAGAAAAATTTGAAGCATTTCTTTAGTTTCTAAGTACATTACATCATCAATATATGATTCAAACCAACCTCCTGGCTCTTGATTAGGATCTCATCGGGGATGCTGAAACTGCTATGCCGCAGGTCATGCCACATACTCTTTTAAATGGCCTCTTTTGATCAAGTTTTTGATGGCATCTCTGAGTTCTCAACAGTTAGAAGTCCTGTGCCTAGGCTCGTTGTTATAAGTACAAAATTCATTTTTATTCCTTTGTCTGAAAGGGATCTTCAAAGGCCTAGGGTTCCTAAAATCCTTTCTATCCTTTTCTGCGATGAATATTCTATCCTGGGAGTCGACAGGACACTATAGCTTTCGTGGTAACCTAGGTGTTGAGGTCATTCACCTTTGACCTTCTTTGAAATCCGCTTACTAGAGTGATCACCTTGATCCACATTGCCCGTCTTCTTCTTATGGGTAGAGCTGTCGGCCTTGATCTTCCCTGAATCAAAAGTCTCTTCCCACCTAATCTGCTTAGTAGCTTGATCGTAGAACTCAGCAAGATCTTTAATATACAGGTTTCTATCTTTGTGGAGTCCTGCGGAGATCGTTACCATTGTAATTGCCTCTAAAGGATTGTCTACATTATTGACCTTGCACTTGAATTGAGTGATGTAGTCCTTTAGTGATTCCCCTCTCCATTGGAAAATGGTAGCAAGGTGGCAGGGTGGAGTGAGATGTCTTTTTAATGCTCAGTACTAACTAACAAATTTCTTCTGACAATCCTCCTAACTGGTGATGCTCTGAGCTGGAAGACTCCTAAATCACATTAGAGGTAAGCCCCCTAGTGTGGCTGGAAAGACTCAGTGTTTCACGAGGGGGTTAGTTGTCACATGGTCTATCTAGACATTAAACACATCTAGGTGGTCACATAGGTCACTATCCTTATCATAAAGTGGAATGGAGGGGACCTTGAACTTCGAGGGGAGAGGCTACACTTCAATCTTTTTAGTGAATGGTGACTTCACTTTGTAGTGAGCTTGATTACTTGGAGCTCGAAGACGTTCCTTGAATTGTTCCATCCTCTGGAATAGCTCCTCCATGAGCAAATCTCGCATCAGAGGTTGTTGATTCTCTTGGCCATGGCTGTAGCGACCTGAAATGTACTTTTCACCAACTATACCTAAACATTTGGCATGGTGCTGCCGGTGATCATTTCTTGGTGTGGTGCCTTTGACTTGCCTTTGCAAGCCTTGAGGCTGATTTTGCGCCAACACGATGATCACTCTAGTCAACTCTCCTATCATATCTCCAATCTCTCCTAACATTGAAGCCAAGCCTGTACTCCGTCAATGTTGTTTATAGCAATAGTAGGTTGGCTAGTGGTTACACCTATGACAGGAATAGTTAAGGAATCTGTTGTGGACACATGACCCTCTGGAGGATTAACTAATGCATTTGAAGCTCTAGTAATTCTTCCTTTCGCCATCACAACTGAAAGCAAACCAAAAAATAGATAAGTCCCCACAGATGGCGCCAAAAAATATTGATAGTGGATTTTGGTTTTGCCAGAATTCAGACAACTGAGGAGTTCTTTTGGGACTCATATCATGATCTGGTTATCAGTATGGTAGCTAAGGAACAGACAACACAGAGAAGGAAGAAAAACAACAAGAAACACAAAGCTTTTAATGTGGTTCGGCCAAAATCAGACGGCATCGGTCCCTACGTTCATGATAATGTGTTATTAATCTCAAATGACTTTTATAGAGCTTTCATCCCCCCTCTCAATTTCCTCTTCCTTTTATTTATAGAGGTTATGAGGTTATAATAATAATTTTACATGTTACAAATTCATCATTACAAGTATTAAATGTACAAGATAATAAAATCTCCTACAATCTGGCTTTTGCAGACTGCTTTCTATTTTCGAGGGCTAGTTTGTTGGCTTGGGAAATGTACCTTCAGCTGGTGATTGGACTTGTGCGCATCTGGGGCTGGTGGTCACTCATTCAGTGACCTAAACTTATGCTACACAATCTGCAACTTTGCAGGCTGACACCATCCTTGGGCTTAAGTAATCAGTGAGCTCAAGCCTTTGGTGCACTGGAGCTTTTTCTTTGTAGTGGGTTGAGAGTGGTGACATAATCCTTGGCTTGAGGTTGCTACTACTGGGACCTCCAATCAACCCATCTCGCATAGATGAGAAAACGCCTATAACATAAGGATTCATAATAAATAATTCACAAATACAAACACTCATTTCACAACACATTTAATAGAATAATAATATTGTACCAATCAATCATTCAGTTACTCAATCATTTTGCAATTCACCAATCAATCAAAACAATGACAACATTTTACTATTTGATCATTCTATTATATAATTACTAATCTATCATGTACCATTTACAATAATACAACAAAAATAACCTCACTGCTCAAATAAACTAATAAACAATTGAGTTCATAAACTCAACCATACAATCAACACATTAATAGAAGAAGTGCTAGGCAACAACCTATAACATTTCAAAAACATTCCAACATATTTTTCAATTCTAGGGCTTATGATTCGAATTACCCTTATTATACTATTTTCATGATCATGCTCACTATGCAGGACAAGCATTCATGCCTTGCAATTCTAATGGATTTTTGAACTAATATTGTACAATTTGAACTGACTCTTTCTACCCCTATTTTTTATTCTAATCATGATTTGGATTACATGTAGATCTAAACTTCTTGAAGGTTTGCAACTTGGGGAAAGTAGACTTGTACTTTGAACCAAATGTTCTTGAGTTGAATTGAGGCCTTCTATTATGGCTCATGCAATTCTAATTGTAATTCTACTTGATTTCAACATTCTGAGCTCGCAATCATGATTGCATGTCCAGTTTCATGCAATCTCATAGTGCAAACACACATTCTTACAAAGGCAAACTCTCATTTTATTTCTTTTCAATAGTTACAACACTTCATATATATTTCTAATAACTATGTGAGTACATAATCTATATGTTTCCAATAGTCAATTATTCCCCATTTATACATTTTAAATATATAGACAATTTACCTATATGACAAAACTTTCACATTTACTACTCAACAATTTCAATTATATCAACCATGAAGTATCATGATTCAAACATATCTTAATCCTACACAATTTGGACTCTTAACTAACTCACGCAAGACAATTTTCCCATGCAGCAATCTCATTCCAATATCACACATTCCAAATAACCCAAAATTCTACAATCACACATATGGTACAATTCCAATATACTCATCTAATAATTTCAACCAATCCAAATCATAAACTAATATAAATTCAGCCACATCTCACCACAAAGAAATTAAACATTTCTTTCTAGTGTAAAGAGAGTGAGTGATTTACTTATCTTAAGCAACTCGTTGGATAGAAGGAAACCATTCCAAGCAGGAGAAACTAGCCATACCACTGTAAATCTTTTTTCTTTTTTAGATTCTCTACTTAAGCTGGTTTATGCCAAGATTTTCCCTTAATTTACTAAGAACAACTGAAAACAAGCTACAAGAATTTCCCTTGTTTAGTAAATCGAAGCTAGGGTTTAAAAAGCACATCATCTAAATTCATCAAGAAAACTAAGAAGAAAACTGAAATTAATGTTGCAAATACACTTACATAGCTCCAAGGGAGGAGCAAGAAGCTTTGGTGGTGAAGCCATGACTAAGCTGGTTGTTATCCAAAACAGGGCAGCAACTGGTCCTCTTCCAATAGAGGGAGATTCAGCCTCAACCAGCTACTCACCTTGCTCCACCACGGCTCAGTTGTAGAAAACCAGGCGAGTTGTAGTAGAGGTGCTGGAAGATGCTGCTTTTAGCATGGGTTCTGCTAGTCAACTTGTGAGAGGAAGAAGAAGACCGAAGGAGAAGAAAGCAGTTGGTCTCAGGAAAGAGAAGGAATAAACGAGGAAAAAATAAGTTCCTTGGCCCTTTTGTAACATATTTCCCTTTTCTTAAGCCAATAATACATTAGATGACAACATAAATTATTTCAAAGCAAATTAGTTTTATTTGAGATAAGCAACTTTAAATATTTACAC
>JANHAO010021090.1:0-12619 GCA_026873985.1 Saraca asoca | reverse complement strand
ATGCCTAGGATTTATATGTATAAAATAAATGGGATGTATGTATGATGTAAACTAGTGCATGAGACCTTTAATTGTTAAACCTTGAAGTAATTAAAAGATCTCTTGCTAATTTAAGTTTTATGTCAAGAACATAGTCCAATGTCACCCATCAAAATAATGATAACTAGAGATCAATTTTGTGATAACTTGCTAGCCTTTATCAAGGTTAAACAACATCTTTCATGTTATTATTTTTTGAAAATTTTCTTCATCGATGGTTTTAATTTAAAAAACATGTATGGTTTGGAATGACCTTCATTGATTGACTATACACTATTTGCGCATAATCGGGTTTCATTTTGAGCATCATAAGGAAGGAGATATTAGTAATGTTTAATGTGGAGGATAATAAATGACAAATAGTTGTCAACCTAATGATTAGAAACTACATATGGATGTAATTGGCAGGGAGTTGTTTACTTAGTCAATGTATTTAGATTCCTTGGTCTGTCAAGTTAAAGTAAATTAAACTGGGATCTTAACCTACTATGATTTTCATCCAATGTGATAATATGATTCTAGGATCACTGGTCATTAGAAATGAAGAAAATAGTGGAAGATTATTTTATTAAAGTCTATATAAAATGAATTTTATGCTTGGATATGGATATGCTCGATTCTTATTGAAAGTTGTTTAAAATGACAAATAATATCTCTTTAAGAAGTATTCTGACAGATAATAACATACCAATCCAAATTACACGGATTGGTTATGAAACTTAAACATTGTCATCAAGCACAAAAAGATATCATTCATCTTTGAGAAAGACCCTCCTACCGTTTAGAGTAACCATGGGCCTGATTCTAGAAAGTAATAATTGTTATTATGTTCATGCAATTTCTAAGAATATTATTTTTGTCTCTTGTTTAGACCAAAAGGGATTTCCTTTTACCTTCGAGAATAATAATTCTTCTATTTCACATGATGACATGTTTTATGGTAGTTGCAAATTATTTAATAGATCATATGTTTTAGAACTAGGACAAAAAAATTGAAACAATCATAAATAAGAAACCAAAGTTTAATGAATCCATAAAATTGGATATTTGGATCCATTCAATTATAAATCATGTGAAACTTGTGAATCATTTCTCATTCAGAAAAATGACTAAGAAATGTTTTATTGGAAATAATAAACATGCCAAAGAAGTGCTAAAGTTGATACATATTGATATATTTGGCCTAATGACTAATCTAGCTAGAAGAGAATCTTCCTACATTATCACCTTTACTAATGAATATTCGAGTTATAGGTACATGTATTTGATGAAATACAAGTTTAAAGCCTTGGAAAATCTCAAAGAGTTCAAATTTGAAGAAGAGAAACAAACTAGAAAGTGGATTATGATACCTAGATTAGATCTAGCTAGAGAATACTTAAGTTAGGAATTCATGAATTATTTGCAATAGTTTGGGATTCTTTCATAATGGACTCCACTTGCAATGCCATAAACGGTATTTCGGAAAGGTGAAACCATATCCTGCTTAGCATGGTATATAACATGATGAGCTTTGCAACTTTGCCTATATCTTTTTTGGGGCTATAATTTAGAAACTACTGCATATATCCTTAACCATATCCTTTCAAATTTTGTTGATAAGATACCATATAAGCTACGGTTTGGGAGAAAACCTAGTCTTTAACACATGAAAATTTAGGGATTCTCTACTTATGTGAAGTGGATCATCATAGACAAGTTGAGATCTAAGAGTAATAGATGTCTATGTGCGGGACAATCTATGGAAACAAGGTGTTACTAGTTCTACCATCCAATTGAGCAAAAGGTGTTTGTCTCAACAAATGCTACCTTCTAGGAAAAGGAGTATATCTTTGAAAAGGCTACTGGGAGTGAAGTAGAATTTGAAATAGTTTAAGAGCTACAAAATGGCATAGATCATGTGGTTAAGGATGAGCCTAATCAAGTATCATAAGGTGTTGAAATAACTAATTAAGCTAAAAGTACACATGTACTCTGATATCTAGTGGGGTTCATCATAAACTTGAAAGATATGTTTTTCTCCTTATATAGGAGAATGACAATTAGCTACTAGTTCTAGGAAACAATGTCAAATATTGATTCCTTGAAGTGGCATGAAGCCATGAAATCAGTAATTGATTCAATGCGTGTGAATCAAGTATAGAACTTCACTATCACAACAAAAGAAATAAAATCCATCGAGTGCAAATGGGTGTTTTAGAGAACGATCAATGCATATGGTAAGAGACAAACATACAAGCCTACATTGGTTGCAAAAGATTATAGACAAGTTCAAGGAGTTAATTATGAGGAGACTTTTTCTCTAGTTGTCATGTCGAAAACTTTTAGGATTTTACTTGAAATAACTACATACCATGATTATAAGATTTGGAAAATGGATATGGAAATAGCTTTTCTTAATGGAAATCTAAGACAGGATGTGTATATAATACAACCTTAGGGTTTTGTGTCTAAGATCAAACCACACAAGGTTTTCAAGATAAAGAAGTTCATTTATGGACCAAAGGAAGCTTCATGGAGTTGGAATATACATTTTGATGAAGTAGTCAAATCATTTGACATCATCAAGGATGTTGATAAACCTTATTTATATAAGAAGGTTAATAGGAGTGTGATTATATTCCTATTGATGTATATAGAAGGCATACAGCTTATTGGAAACAACATTCCTATGTTATAATCTGTTAACTTATAGTTATCCAGGACATTCTCCATGAAGAACTTGGGAGAAGCAAATTTCATTATGGGTATGAAGACTTATAGAGAAAAATATAAAATGTTGCTTAGCCTCTCCCAATCGACATACATAAACAAGATGTTAAAGCTTCTGATCATCAATGAGTCTAAGAAATGGTTCTTACTCATATCTCATGGTGTTCACTTGTCTTGGAAAAAGTGTCCTAAGATGGAAGATGAATGGAAATGCATGAATAAGATTCCCTATACATCTGCAATTGGATCAATCATGTATACCATACTATGTACATAGTTAGATATCTTGCATGTACTAAGTGTGACTACTAGATATTAGGACAATCCTAGTGAAAAACACTGGAGTCTAGCCAAGGTAATCTTTAAGTACTTAAGAATAACTAAGGATGTATTCTTGATATATGGAGGAGACCCTTATTTGAGAATAAAAAATTTTACAAAAGCAAGCTTTTAATTAGAACAAGATGATTACAAATCATTGGTAGGATTTGTTTTCACTCTTATTGGAGTGTGATACATTAGAAAGGGTCCCAAGCAAGATACCATAGCAAGATCCCAAGACAAGTCACCATGAGATAAAGCAAAAACCCCTTTTTTAGACACATCCATGCTAAACCTTTTTAACATATTGGTTATGTATGTGGATTGGGAGGCTAAGCAGCCTTTTAAATCTATTTCTATATACCATGGTTAGAGTACCAGTATACACATTTATTTTTGTTCTTGCATTTTTTAGAAAAGGTTTCCCTAAATTGATGAAGGCTAACTTGCTAGTTGAATGATCATTAACCATATTGAAAATGTAAATATTTGCTAGAAAAATGAAGCTATTTACCCTTACCAGGACAACCTCAACAACTACCTCAAGGTAAGCATTGGACTTATTTACTATCTGAATTATCACACCTAATTTTTTAATGGTCCTAAATTTTGAGATGCAAAAAAGGAAAGAGGCATGACATTTATCGATGCACCAAAATCTAGCATCGCATGTCCAAATCTAGTCTCACCAATGACACATAAAATAGTAAAGGGGCCTGGATATTTACATTTTTAGGGTATTTTTCTTTGAATGACTATAGAAATATTCTCCTCTATGCTTATTTTCTCATTACCTTTCTTCTGGTGGTGTCCTTGAGGAACTTTACATGCCTTGTGGTCTAGTTAATGACATCAAGTAAAGGTATGTTCACTTCTACCTTTTGAATGTCTCCAAGATGCATTTGTCTTAGTCTTCTTTTCTATGTTTTACCAATCTACTTGGCAAAGGAGGGGAAAATAGATTGGTTAAGAACTGCATGCTTGTTTACCAATCTTTGCCTCTTTTTGCTGTGAAACTGGTTATTTATCTCTAGTCTCTACTTCCTTGTTATTCCTTAACAATATTGCACTTGGATTTCTTTTACGGTTCAGTACTGTTTAGGAGGGTAGTCTTCCTATAGCATGATTTTTTAGGTTGGTCATTTTGGTCTCTAAGGTTTGAAATCTGATGTTGATGTCTCGCTTCAATTATTGAATGTCTCTGTTATCCTTGATCAATCTAAGCTACATATTTTCCTTAGTTTTAATGTTGAAAAAAATTTTATCTAACAATATATTTTAGTGTTTTTGATTTGTTTTATAGGTTCAAAGATATTTGATTCAAGTTTCAAAAGATCTAAGATTAGTTTTAAGACTTATTTTGTTTAATAGGATCTTTTGTAAATAAGCTCAGATGATGCTTGATCCAAAATAATTAATTAAATAATGAGATAGAAAGAATCACTTGAAGACTACTTGAAGAAAAATAAGATTTTATAAAATTGCTTTTTATATCATGAATCGATGTACACATCAATGTGTTGAAGAACATGTGAAAAGTTCATATCATAATCAATGTAACATTGATGCATGAAGAAAATCTTTTTCACTGAAGGTTTTGAAAAATGAGTACTTCGATGTGCTAATCGATGTGAAGGTTGTGAGCAAAATACTGCACTTCAATTACCACACCAATGAGTTAGTAATAACAGATTGTAATTGATGTAATAATTGAAAATCAATTATTCTGTTATAGGCGGTATAACAGTTGTAACTAACTAACCTCCTTCATTATATAAATGATCCTTTAGATTTCAGTGCAAAAAATGTTTGATTAAGAGTAGAAGGCACTTTTCTATCTCATCAAAATTTTTGAGACTTCCATTAAGCTTTTTGGATCAAAGGTTATCCGAGTTTATCATTAGATTGTCTAAAAATTTCATTTCAAACTTTGGTATTGTATTACCTTCTTCTTCTCTTTTATTATTTTTTTCTATTTTTAATATTTTTAGGGATTTAGAAATATTGTATAGGTTAGCAAGAGTCTGTTAATCTTGTGTTTTTCTTTAAGGTTTAGAAAAGCCTGTGTTAATTCTTCTAGGTTAGCAATAGGCTTATTAATTTCTTGTATTGTGTTGTAAAACTGGCAATTCAGGAGCCCAATAATCCTGAAAGGTTTTTGTTTTCAATTTAAAAGATCTTTCAATTGAGAAAGATCAAGTAGAGTTAACTTGAATTATGGTTTCAATTCAAGTTAAACGATTCAAAAAATTTGTGTCTTGATCTTCTTTTCAACATCTACACTCTACTACTACTATCATTAATTTTTAATATCTACCAACTTCACATTATTGGTTATCAATCTTTTGTATACTTTATTAAAAGAGAAAGATTTAAATAAAACAAAGGTGTATGCAATTCTCCAACAGGAAAAGGCAAGATCCACTTTAATTCTACATATTTAGCTTCTTTAGTACTTTTGCCCACCACCTTCCTAGGGACCTGACAGTTGGTATCAGAGCGTTGGTTCTTAATGCACCTTTGTTTTACTTAAAAATGGATTTAAACTCACCTATCTTTTCTAATGGCTCAACCTTGAATAATCCACCCTATTTTGATTTAGAAAACTTTAACTTTTCAAAATTTAAATTCAAAACTTTCATTGAGGTTATAGATATTGAAATGTTACAAATTTTAGAATCTAGTAATGAGTATCCTGTGATTTTTTCTTGAACCAAAATCTAAACTTCTGTGGTCTGATGAAGAAGAAAGAAAACACTCTCTTGCCTCTAAACTCAAATGGATTATTGTGAGTACATTACCTACTGATGAGTTTTCAAGAGTTTCAAAGTGCAGAATAGCAAAGGATATCTTAGATACATTAGAGATCGCCTATGGCTATAGATTTATGGCTGATAGCAAAAAGGAAAAACAACATTGTCTTCTAGCAAAGCATCAAAATTTGAAGGTTCAAAAATTTCCTACTTACTACTGCAATTCTTATGTAAGTGATACAAATGAGGCTAATGCTTCTTATGATGAAACATTTGATGATGTTAATATTTCTGATGATGAATCTTATAAAGAGCCTACAAAATTGTGTATAAAAATGCATGATGCACTATTTAAAACACAAGAAGAATCAAAGAAAGTCAAAGAACAACCAGACTAATTGAAAATTAGAAATAAGGGTTTATTGAAAAGAATTGAGAAAACTAAAAAAGAAAATGTGGATTTGAATATTCTGGCTAAGAAATTAGTTGGTGGGAACAATATCTATAAATTGTGTGAATCCTACAAGTGTGAAATAGACAAATTGAACAAAGATTTGCAAGGTTTTTCAGACAATGATGCAAAATTGAACAATATGCTAAATAGTCAAAAAGAATTACAAAATAAAGAAGGCTTAGGATTTAAGCAATATAGAAAGAAAAGATTAAACAAAAATCCTAAACAAATTACCTGCTATTATTGTAATCACAAGGGCCACCATATTAGATACTATCCATATAAAAATGGAACATATGTATTGAAACTGAATGAATTGCCTAAGATATACTTGTCTAATTCAAAAGCTACCATTGTAAGATTTAATAGAAGTTCTATTTTTGATACTAATAAGTTTAAACCCAAATCCTATTGGGTACCAGCCAAGTTCACTTGATCTCAATTTTATAGGTTCATGTGAGGAAAGAGAAAGCAACCTTTTATACAAAAGTTGCTAAATGAATTGTGATATATTCACCTTTAATTCTCTAAAAATCCATTCATTTTTATGTTTCACTTGAATTTTACTGAATTAAGCTTCAGAGATGTTACTAAATTTGCTTTGCAGGAACAGAAAAAGAACCTGAAACATCAAGTAGTTTGTGAAAATATCTTGATTAACATTTTAAAATAAATACTTTAGAAAAACAAAAATCTTTGACACATTAATCACTTTGGTAATTGATGTATTTTATCCAATTTTTTTTTACTTCAATGTTTCAATCAATGCTAAGTACTTTTATCTTAAACATTAATGTAAACTTCGATATAGCTAATTTTTCAAAGTTTTAGTAAGGCTAAATATTTTTATCTTTTTATTTTTCTTAAAAGTACTAGATAAATTGATTATTAAACTAATGCTACTAACAATATTCATAAACACACCGATGATATAATCGATGCACATATAAATACCTAATGAACAAATTCATATCGATATCAACGTATTAGTGATTTTAAGCTTCTACTTTGATGCACACATTGATTTATTGCAAAATTATATAAATACCAACATCAAAGCCCAATCCATTTGTTATGGTAACAAAAAAATTGTTCATCCTTTCTCTCAGCACTGTCCCACTATAATCCTAAAAATTCTCAATTTCCTACCAATTTTCATAAAAAAATTTACACAAGAACAATGAAAACACCTTTCTCCTTGGTTTTAATGTTGAAAAATAATTTTATCTAATAATATATTTTAGTGTTTTTTATTTATGTTACAGGTTCTGAGATATTTGATTCAAGTTTCAAGAGATTCAAGATTAGTTTTGGGACTTATTTTGTTTAATAGGATCTTTTGTAAATAAGCTTAGATGATGTTTGATCCAGAACTATTAATTAAATAATGAGATAGAAAGAATCACTTGAAGATTGCTTGAAGAAAAATAAGATTTTATAAACTTGCTTTTCATATCATGAATCGATGTACACATCAATGTGTTAAAGAACTTGTGAAAAGTTCATATCATAAACGATGTAACATCGATGCATGAAGAAAATCTTTTTCACCAAAGGTTTTAAAAAATGAGTACTTCGATGTGCTAATCAATGTTAAGGCTATAAGCAAAATACTGTAGTTCAATTATCAAATTGATAAGTTAGTAATAATAGACTATAATTAATGTAATAACTAAAAATCAGTTAAGGTAACAGACGGTTATAGCAGTTGTAACTACCTAACCTCCTTCACTATATAAAAGATCCTTCATAGTTTTTCTTTAGATTTTCTTCAAATTTTAGTGTGAAAACATTTAATTAAGAGTAGAACACGTTTTTCTATCTCATCAAAATTTCTAAGATTTTCATCAAGCTTTCTAGTTCAAAGGTTATCTGAGTTTATCATTAGATTGTTTGAAATTTTCATTTCAAACTCCAGTATTGTATTAGCATCTGCTTTTCTTTTATTATTTTTTTGTTTTTAATATTTCTAGGGATTTAAAAATATTGTATAGATTAGCAAGAGCCTATTAATCTTATGTTTTTCTTTAAGGTTTAGAAGAGCATGAGTTAATTCTTCTAGGTTAGCAAGAAGCTTGTCAATTTCTTGTGTTGTATTGTAAAACTGGCAATTTAGGAGCCTAGTAATCCTAAATGGTTTTTGTTTTCAATTTAAGAGATCTTTCTATTGAGAAAGATCAAGTGGAATAAACTTGAATTGTGATTTCAATTCAAGTTAAACCACTTTAACATATGTATCTTGATCTTCTTTTGAACATTTACACTTTACTGCTACTATCATTAATTTTTAATATTTGCTAGCTTCACATTACTGGTTATCAATCTTTTGTATACTTCATTAAAAAAGAAAATTTTAAATAAAACAAAGGCATATACTATTCTCTAATGAGAAAAGGGCAAGATTCACTTTAATGCTGCATATTTAGTTTCTTTAGTATTTTACCCAGCACTCCCCTAAGGACCTGACAATCTCCTTTAATTTCTTGCTAGAATTACATGTTGTTTTGAGCCATGGTTTAAAATAGGTCTTCAAAGGCTTTAGCTGAAGAGGAATTTTGATTTTGCTACTTCATGGTCTGATTCTACTACATGATCTAATTCTACTACTTGGTTTGATTCTACTGCATCGTCTAATTTTGCTGCATTTGAAATGGAGCTTGCTGAAAGAAATTCTTCTATCTAGACTAATTGCCATATCTTATAATGGGGCAACCTCTCCAACCAGGATTATACGTGTTAGAATATAGATTATATGCCTGTTATGTCCAACTTAGGAATCTTCTATTTTTTTGGAAATCTCTCCATGGCTTCGATCTGATGGAAAAGTTAATCTCATGGAAGTAGGTAAGACATGTCTCAATGCCATGTTTAGGGACTAAGCAGATTTCACAAAAATTTGCCTCTTATTTTTGTCCTATGGTCCACTGAAATTGGTGAACTATTAGGGTGAGGTTTGTTATTTGTCTCTTTAGATTAGATGTGGTGCACCCCATTAACCCATTTCATTGCATTATTTGATCTACTGCCAAATAATTGAGAGTTAACAATCATGTTTGATATTAGCATCCTTGTAGTATCAAGTTTCTTGTCTATTAATGCTCCTACACTTGCAGCATTTATCATATTTCTATCTATAGGGAGGAGGCATTCACAAAAATAATAGATCAAAAGCTAGTCACTAAATTGATAATATGGATGGCTAAAACATAGCCTCTTGAATCTTTCCTAATATTCATATAAAGTCTCTCCACCAAGTAGTGTGATGCTATAAATTTCTTTCCTGATATTGGTAGCTTTAGAGGCAGGGAACTATCTCTTTAAGAATAACCTGGTCATTTCTTGTGAGGTACTAATGAAGCAAGAAGGATGGTAGTAGAGCCAATCTTTAACTAAATTAGCCAAGGAAAAGGGAAAGACTCTTGACTTGATCTACTTTTTTGAAATTCCCTAAGGCTTCATGATTGAGCAAACCACATGAAATTCCTTCAAATGCTTGTCAGGGTCTTCTCCAACTAAACCATGAAATGTAGGTAGTTGATCTATCAATCTTGATTTCAACTTAAATGATGCATCAATCTCTAAATAGTTTATGATAGTATAGAAGGATAAACTTTTAGATATCAGGCTCTTCTAAACCTATATAGATTTTTAAATCCTAGAAATCTCAAATAAATGAAATAGAATAAGAAAGGATTGAGTAATAATACAATACCATAATTTGAGATGAAAATCTCAAACAAAGTAGAGAGAAAAATGTGTTTAGCTCTTTATCTCAAGTGTTTCACACTTGAAAGTAAAGAAAAACTATGAAAAATCACTTAAATAGTGAAGACAATTAGGGTTGAATAACTATTGTAACCATATGCAACAGAATAACTAACTTTTAGTTGTTGTATTGATTGTTGCATCAATTACAATCTGTTATAACTTAATAATCAGTGTAGTAATCGAAGTGCAATCTATTGTTCACAACTATTACATTGATTACTGCATCAAGGTAAGCAGTTTCCATAACCTTCAATAAAATAATTTTTCAAATCTATATATGATGCATCGATTGCGTCTTTCACTGTGATATGAATCTTTCATAAGTTCTTCAATGCATCAATGTGCAAATCGATTCATGAAGTAAAAAAAAATTATAAAATCTTGCTTTCTTCAAGTGACTTTTCTACCTCTTTATTTAGTTAAAATGAACTTATCTACAAAAGATCCCATTGACACAAAATAAGCCCTAAAACTAATCTTCTATCTCTTGAATTTGAATAATTTCTCTTTGAACTTGAACCTACAAAACAAATCAAAAACACTGAGATATATTGTTAGATAAAATTGTTTTCCAACATTAAAACTAAGGAAAATATGTAGTTAGAGTAATCTAGGCTAATAGTTTTGATTTCCACAAATCTATTCTTGGCATTTGGGTGCTGATGATGCTTTGCTAGAAGTCAATCTTGATCTATGAAGTTGTTTGAACAATTTGGAGAAATTATGTTAATATTTAAAAGAATTTTAATTCAATTAAGCATATAGAAACTTGTAAATGAGTTCATTGCCAACATACAAGGAAACCTAATGAGTCATGCATAATAAAATCTCTTTGATCAAAAGTCAAAGGGAAAGTTAGAATGCAAAATGATATAAATTCAAGAGCTGCATTAGGCAAACATCTTGAAAATTTGAAATGATTAATTAATTGTTCTAATGATAAGAAGTGATAATGAACAATTATTAAATAGTAAAACTTTTCCATTATCAATATTTAAAACAATTAGAAATTATTTTCAATCAATTAAAATAGTTAAAGAATGATTACATAAAAGTGTTTATAAGTTTGAACTCATAGGAAAATATTTGAGCTTGTTGGACATAAAATAGGTAGCATTAAGTTATGGAGTGTAGACTCCTTGGGCGAAAAGGGCTTCACAGCCACTATAGGACGTTGGCACAAGCAAGGGATGAACCCTAGCTTATGTGCCACTCATGTAGCTTCCTCACTTTTGCTTGTGCTCCAAACTCTTCTATTTAAAGAGGAGAAAAGCCAAGCTAAAATAGAACATCAATTTTGGACTAACACATGCATTGTGTACCAACTCTCTTCATATGATCTCACTTCTCATCTCTTCTTTGCATTCAAACACTAACTTTACCCTAGTGAATTTGTTATTCCTTTGAGAGCTAGCACTCTTAAGTTGAGTGGCTAATTTTTCTATCCTACAAGTTACATGAACATGGTAGAAGCTTTGGATCAAATTGGTTTGTGTGGATCACCATTAGTGTTAGAGATTAAATCCAAAGGAGTTATCCAAGGAAAATCTGAGAGATTTGATCGTATAACTGGTTAGAGAGTTTGTGGAATTGGTTGTGAATCAAATCAAGATTTGACTAAGGATTCTGAGAAAAACTCTTAAGAAGATATAGTTCAAATTGCTAATTTAATTTTTACCTTACTTATGAATTAATTTGTAAACAACATGATCCGAGAGTGGGAAAATTTTTAAATTTTCATTAGGCATACTTGATGCATATGATTGGCATATTTGATATTCTTCAATCTAATTTTTCCCCATAGAAAGATGAGCCACATATGGCAATATTGATAAATTCCTCTCATTCAGGGTTTGAGCTTGGGACCTGCAAACCAAAAATAAGTTATGGCATAGCTAACAGAGGTTCACCACAAACCCTCTGATGCTTATGTTAGTAGCAACCATGAGGTAAGAAATGGGGAAGAAGATGAGATTGTAGAATATACCTAGATATTTATAGTGTAGTGGTTGTAATTGGACCAAGGATAGTGGGCCATACAGGAATGGATAGGTGGTAAAAGGGATTGATGAATTAATGTTTGTATCCCAAAAATTAATGTTTTAGAGGTTTTAAGTAAATGCATTGCCTTTTTCTTGTCAAAATTAGACAATGGGAACTTATGATGTCCTAATGACTCTATCAGCGGAGTGCTAAGAGTTTGCAAAGTGTGCAATGCTTTTGCAATGGAAAGTTATATTGTCCCAATGACTATTAACTTTCTTTATATAAATTTTTTGTTTATTGTATGTTTTTATCGATGAAATAAAATTTTGAACTAAAACAATCTTTTATTCTTTTTTCGTAATAAGTTACGCATTTTTGTCTTCTTTCGATGTAGTACACGCAAGTTCAAAAGAAACTAATGACTTCGTAATCTATCCTCGTGCACACACACTCTCTCTCTCCCAACTTCCTTTCATCATCTCATCAATTTTAAATTTTAATATTTTAAATCATATTTATCAAAATTAATCTCATTTTAAATTTATATAAAATAATCTCTTCTTGTAACTTCCTACATCACGTAACC